>BLKR01004469.1:63262-108053 GCA_011170035.1 Teleogryllus occipitalis | reverse complement strand
AAGATATAGCACTATTATACTGAAGGATATTATTTCTAAAGTTTTTTGATGTGTCATCATCTCTTATAAACAACTGTTTGATTTCTTCTGGCATATTGCTCGAATGTATACTTATTTTCCCATTTAAGCAACACATAGTAAACCGTTTGCAGAATTTCTCTCACATGAAAAGTACAAAGCAGAACAAAACTGACATTTCAACATTCATAGACAATGACCCAATAGAAAACGAAATGACCTCACTATCACGACACCTACGCTGACTTTCTCTTTCCCTGCGTTCAGTTGATGTACGTTTGCGTCTTTTGGGAGCGCGTGGACAACGATTCGGAATTCGACATAACCTGTAAACAACTTCACTAAAGTATTACAACCGAGCAAAACCTACTGTGCGGTTGTTCTCAACAAAATACACCACAGAAGCAAATACATGCAATGCTGTCAACGCCACAATGCAATTATTACACTGAAACAAAACCTTGGCGAATTATAAACAAATCTCAACAATCAAAACAAAACATCAAGCAGCGTGGACTCGCATCTAAGGACTCATGTATATCGATTTTGAAACTGCCACCCTTTGAAAGAAAACAATTGACTATTGATAAGCGTAATTAATAAATTAATTTACACCGTAAATGTTGGCGAATCAACACAAACAATATCTGATAACACATCTAGGGATCAGATTCTTTCATTTAAAAGAAAAAATACAACACTCGGTTCAGTAGAAGCTCTAAACGAAGCCATGGCAGAATACCTTATTTTTTTAAATATATAGATAGATTGAAGGCTTTTTTGAGAAAATCTTGTTTTAGTATTTTTTATTGATATTTGCATACACTATTGTATGAAAGTACTAAACTTTTCCAAAAACTTTATACGACCATTATTAAAGAACTATTTCTGAACAACAAAT
The DNA here is from genome assembly GCA_011170035.1 of Teleogryllus occipitalis. Classification (NCBI taxonomy): domain Eukaryota; kingdom Metazoa; phylum Arthropoda; class Insecta; order Orthoptera; family Gryllidae; genus Teleogryllus; species Teleogryllus occipitalis. The sequence continues at coordinate 107,134 of BLKR01004469.1, read as the reverse complement.
TTCATTTGAAGGAAAAATATCTGTCTTCAATTTTGTAGTTGTCGGACGACGCCGTAAAAAATGAAACTTCTGCAATTTTCGAAAATTCAGAGTTAAAAATAGGATCTATGCCATCTTAATAAGTGTATTTTTCTCTTTTCTTACAAGAAATTTAAAGAAAAAATGTGGGGCTATTTTTGAGAAATAAATTTTAAAATGTTAGGGGCTTTGTGTAAAGTACCCCCAAATTTTAAAGAATGTTTTTCAAATTTTCAAAGCTTCAACTACAGCCAGATAGACATAGATCTCATCAATTTGAAAAAGATCGTACGCATGGTTTAGGCGCTAGTAGTATTCACATTCGGACGGACGGACGGACGGGCGAGCGGGGGCGGGTGTTTAAAAAAAAAAAAAAAAAATTTTTGGTATCAGGGGGACCCCAAAATCTGTATTTACGTTGAATTCTAGAAATCGATTTTCCGAACTAGTACATTACTTTCTCTATACTATGTATATTACTCCGTATATACGTGTAGATATTACTCCGTATATACGTGAAGATAAAAAGATTACCGTTACGTAATTTAAAACGTGAGTAGCAAATATTTAATGGCGAGCGGATCTTCTTTTCGGTTTTTGCTGTCGCGTCCACTGTGTTCAAAGAAATGGCGCTGTGAGTATGAGAATTCTGTTGATCAGTGCAAGTTGAGAATAGGAGGAGTAACGTAATGAAGTAATTTAATTTTTCAGTCTAAGTCCTATTTCATTGTTTCTAGATTTCCCTCCGATTTCCTTGGTATCTAACGAAACATGAAACCTTTTCATATGTCCGAGGGACATAGATTTCCTCCAATTTATGTGTGCTTGGATTGATTGATTAACGTTTTTTTCCGCACGTCAATTGATATGGTCATTAATTCCGTTAATGTAATACATTAAGGTGGCGGCGTTCCTCTACCGTTGGATGGTGAGATGTCACACAAATCTACACTTCGAATTGAGGAGAAATTTCCACTGAAGGTATCTCATCCAGCGGAACACCACCCTTGCGGAGTCCCTGTAAGCTCGCCCCTGTACGTTCGCCTCTGATTTCCTAAAATCTATGGTAGGGTAGGGCATAAAAGTGTATGTGTGCAAGTAACCCCAAACATTTACAGATTGGATCAGCAGGTCACTATAATTCTCTCCCAGGCAGCGGCTGAATTCGACCTAGTTGTTGAGCTAGTGACGAAAAATTCTACCGCCATCGGAATTCAAACCCTAGTCGCTGCAGAGATCCGCGCTATTCTGGCTCTCAGATAAACCTAGCCGCTGTGTGCATTAGAAATAAGGAATGTAGACTTTTTATCGTAATATCAATATTATAGATTGTATTAACCTATAGATTTGTAAAGGAACTTTCTATTACCGAAAGTTTATAAGAATTTGAGAACAGGAATATAGGCAGAAAAATAGTTCGAAGGCGAATTAACCAATATAAGGTCGTACAAACAATATACGCCTGTTCAAAAGAGTGAAAAGAACCAGAATCGCCTTAAATTGCTGACAAACCTGTTAAACGATGTTCGTATAAGGAGTAATAGAGAAGACATTAAGACCACAATAGCATATAAAACAGCATAACGTAGAAAGACACGACACAACCAACTCAAAGGATAATACAGTGAATGGAGGTAACATGACGGTTGCTAACGTTATTACAAATTTAAAGGTGACTACAAAGACGAATGGCTTGCAAAGACAACGTTAAGTACGAAGGACGACAAACGTCGTATGATCAACGACGCAAAATCATACTAGGAAGAAACGAGGGGCGTAGTAAAACAAGAGACGGTTGCAGTAGCGACGCCGCAGAAAGTAGATGTAGTGGCTGCGGGGGCGGGGGTGGGGGCGACGGCGGCAGCAGCAGCAGCTGCGGGGTCGCCGGTGGCGGAGGCAGTGAAGACGGCAGTGAGGGCTCACGGAAACCGCTGCTATTAATTTTGAAACAGCCTTTGCGGAAACCGCACTCGGCTCCCTTCGTCCTCCACCCTTCTCCCCGCGCCCACCGCCCTCCGCCCTCTGCCTTCCGCCCTCCGCCCCCACCGCGCGCCCTCCGGTCTTCGCCCTGTTATCGGCAACCGCGGGAGGGAGGTCGAGGCGGGAGGCCATTTAAGTGCCCTTGCGGAATTTCAACAGTGGAGGAGCAACCACATGTTGTTCATTCTCGATATCTCTTCTATGAAATTATATCTGATACACATGTGTATTCTTGTCTTCTGAGAGACGCCAAAATAATTAGGAATTTACTTCATACTTTCTCGAATAGGTACCTATAAACGGAGTAATATATGTAGTAACGTTATGTAATGCTGCGGAAAATCTATTTTGAGTTTTCAAAGGAAATTCACGATCTTGGGTCCACTGATTCCCAAAAAAAGTGTTTGCTTTACTTCAAAACATCCGTGATCTTGTCTTTCCGTCCATGTTTCTGAGAACAACACTCGCGCCTTAAGTATTTATACGATTTTTACCAAAATGAATATTCCCCAAACGATCTGGCCCAATTCAAAAAAAATTAAACATTATTTAAATTTTTTTGGTGTGGGGGGGGGGAGGTTCTTCACGCAGCTGGGACATTTTAAACATTTTCTTAAAGATAGTTCCAATTTTTTCTTTAAATTTCGTTCAAGAATAGAGTGAAATACTACATACTGGACAGTGTGTGCCATTTTGTAGCAATACGAGTTTACTTCTTCAATGATACATTCCATTTATTGTGCAGTTTTCGGCTTAGCGGAGACCATGTCAAAGCAAAATCACGAAATAATCGCAGATGCTGGCAGTCACTTCCAGCACGTTTCAAATGCTGAGAGCAGATCTTTGTGAGTCCTCGCACAAGCATGTCCATTAGCGAGTAGTACAGATGGCAACCCCTCCCAGCGAGCATTACACCACTCTCTGTTGTCTACTCTCAGAACTGTGGCCATTGGTGAGAAACATTCTCGATACAAACTCGCGAGAGTGTAGCACTGAAGTCGACACGCGCCCAATGTTTGTCTGATGTACGTATAGTACACATCCTTTACTTTGATTTTGTTTATTGACTCTATAAAATCATATTTGAAAGATGATCTAACTAGTGTGACTAATCTATCACTTCAACATGGTACTTTACGGGGAGTACTAGCAGGAAGTTTCTCAGCAATACCAGAGGTACTAAGCTGTAGATAAAATTTGGAGATTCTCGTGGATTAAAAACCTTTCACTGGTCATGTGCAAAAAATTGACAGCTGTGACTCTTTTCACAATCATCGACTGCCGCCGGGCTTTGCTTTTTTATTTCTTACACTGCTTCGTTCATTCACTACATTATACCGCACCCTTTTTATTTTCTCGCCTCTTTCATTATTTACGCTGTGACTTTTCTGATGTGAAAATACTCATTTCAAAACAACATTCAGTAACACTGTTTGGGCATATTATTTAATAAATTGCATTTTAATGTCTGACATAGTAATCGAGTGGTTGTGAAAATCTCTTTGTATTCATATTCTATGAACGGTTGCTATTCATAGAATTGATTTCTCATGTTTCTTATTGAGTTTCATGGAATTCGATCACGCTGGCAGAAATTCTCCATCCCACGAAGCATATTATTACATCGTGACGACTTTCTGGAATTCTGCTTCAACTTCCAAATTACAAAAGATAACACCAGGCGTCGTCATGGAGTATTACTTTTCACCACACAAGGGCGACACACACTGGGCAGTGGCTGCTTGTCCCCCGTCGTGTCGTTTTTATGAACTTTCTACGTCAACGAGAATATCTCTTAATCATTGTATTTAACATCTTCAATAACCCTTCTTTATAACATATAATGTATGAGAGAATTCCTTAATTAATTGTAAATTTTAATTTTCTTTCGCTCGTAATTTCAATATACATTTTTTCAATGTAACTTATCATTTTTTTCTTGGAATAACGCTCAAAACTGATTTTTGGAGGGAAACAGCTAGCCGAGTGGCACTTGCGTTGTCTCGCGCTCTCTTGGTGGCCTGCTTTTGTGGAGAGCACATCATAGTCACGTAGCCCATTGCAATTTTGGTAATGCAATTTTGTTCAGACTTTGTTGAAGTGTAACACATTATTGAGTACAAGAGGTTGGGAATCTTGTAAAAATGAGAAGCTAAGCAGATAGTAGCTGCTTATGTGCTTATGCAGGAAATACGATTTGATTCCATTTAAAATGCATTAATTTGGTAAGTTGCTTAAGCACATTTTAACATCAATTTCTTACAAGGTTGTTTATTTTTTAACAATTGATAGGTTCATCAAATTTTCTCTTATATTACTAATTTTGTGAGCTCATTGTGGGTAAACTAAAAATTTAACTGCTTTACAAAATGGCAACGTTTCACTCCGCTTGTAAGATTCAAATTCACTAGCTATTGTTCATCTTTGAATAATTAGCATTTTATTGCCTTGAACTATGTACTGAATTAGCCAAATTGATGCTTACTCTTCCAAAACTTGATGTGTGTTAATCACTGACAATTTATAACAGTGTTGTTGCATAACATTGCAAGATATTAACAGTTCTGCGAGAATCTGCTTTTCTGGAAACTCATTATTAAGTAGTCCAAGCTTTTATTTTTCTCATAGTTTCTAGTTTAAAGTTAATTTTTGACTATTATCTTAATTTTGAAATATGGATCAATCCATAAAATCCATCGTTCCAAATTCAATTTTCAATTCTTTTTACTTAAGGATGTATACTCAGGAAAGTATGTATATTGTGCGATATACAGTCCACAGAGGCTCCTCGCTGGGTGAGGGGTTAGCTTACTGGCCTCTGAACGCCCAGTGCGCGGGCTAGATCCCGGCCGAGGAGCCCGGATTTTCGAAGGGCGGAAAATCCACAGTAGCCATGTCACTCTTGTGGCATGTAAAAGAACCCTGGCAGGATGCCCGGCAAAATTAAATCCCTCCGACAACATCCCGTCCTAACGAGATCCCACTTTCTCCCAACCAGACAGTTCGGATATAGTTAACTGAGCCCGACATCTGGCGGAGAAAGTGAGAGTCAAATCCCAGGTGCAGACGGGACTGCCCACGGAGTGCGCCTGCTTAGATAAAAGTCCCCAGACCCGCGTCGGGGGTAGGCTTCGAAGGAAGCCTGGGTCGAAACCCGGGTGCGGAACACTGCCTACGGGCAGTCTCCCCGCAAAAAATAACCCGTACGAATATACAATATATATATATATATATATATATATATATATATATACAGTCCACATTTAATTTCATTTCTTTCATGCATGTACAATCACTAAGGACTTCTAAGAGGGTAGTATTCGGAACCTCATAACCTCATAATATATTGAACAGTGTGAATGAAGTCGACAAGGCAAATTCAATAAAATGGAATTGTAAAGATAGCTAAATTCTTAAACCACTATCCAAATCGTCATTATTGTCATCCATCACACGACTTCCACTAGAATAATTTGATTGCACTCGTGGATTAAGACATTTTTACAAAGCACCAAGAAGATGAATCTTCATACAACCTCTTGAATGACCTACTGTGACAAATAGACTTTGCGAATGATACAGAATCCCAGCTCTTTGAAAAGTTAGACCACGATAGGTGATATTACAATCATGAGCATCATTTGGGAAAATATGTGTCAAAGGTTTTACCACGAATTGTGCAAAAACAACGCTGCTATACATTTTACATCGCAACATTTAACCTTCCTAATACCATGGGGTCTCTGGAGACCCCACAACATGTTTATCTAATAATTTTTCCAATTTCCATTACTTTAAAAAATCTGAAAAAAATTGACTTTTCCTGATTTATTTCCTACTTTCTCGTTGGGTATGCAAATGTTTTACATTGTTGTTATGTTCTTTATTATTTATACTTGCAACACTGAGTACCAACGGGGTCTTATATGACCCCAACATCTAATTCTTGTAAAGGCGATGGAAAATGTTCTTTTTGCTGTAGTAAATGTTGGCAATACTTTTATAAAACCCATATGTTGGTATGAATTGAAATTGTCTGTGGTTTTGGTTATGATAATCGTGTAACATTGTTTTCATATTACAATTTCTGATATGGAGCAACTTTCTGATGATGAGATTCGTCGCATTTTACTTGAAGAAGCTGGTTCTTCAGAAGATACCGTTGGCACGACGTACATTCAGATATGTCAGACAGTGATGGAGAAACAGATGAAATTGAAGAGAATGAGATGGAATCAGATGATAGTGACCAAAGCGGAGAGGAAGATTTAGAAAGAATATTAGATACCGGCTTTTACAGGTAAGAATTATTTCACATTACAAATTGTATGCTTTTATTCCAGTGTTTTATGACAAATTATTGAGGTTATGTGTGTCATTTACAGATCTAAAAATAAGACAGAAATATGGCATAAGGATGTGCAAAGAGAATCACGTGGAAGAACACAAAGGTGCAATATCATACGAGAAAATCCAGGTCCAACAAGATACGCAAAGAAAAATGTGGATACAGTTGAGTCAGCCTTCAACTTATTTTTGAAACAAAGTATAATTGATGAAATTTTGAAATGGACCAACAAAGAAGGAAATGTTGTGTATGGTTCAAAATGGACACATATGGATTCGACTGAATTTAAGTGCTTTGTAGGCGTCTTGATATTAGCTGGTGCATACAAAGCCCACAATGAAGCAATAACGCACCTGTGGAGCAAGGAAGACGGTAGGCCTATATATTCAATGAAGCAATGGCTAGAAATCGCTTCACACAAATTTCAAGGTGCATTCGATTTGATGATGCAGAACACAGACGTCGTAATCGAGCCCAAGATAAGTTGGTTCCTATTAGAAATATATTTGAAATGTGGACAAACACGCTTCAAGATGCATACGTACCACACAGCAACATCACAGTTGATGAACAACTTGTGACCTTTCGTGGCAGATGCCCTTTTCGGCAATATTTGCCGTCAAAACCGGGAAAATATGGCTTGAAGTTATGGGCTGCATGTGACAGTATCACTAGTTATGCTCTGAACGTTCAAGTTTATACAGGTCGTCAGGCAAACCAACCTCGTGAAGTAAATCAAGGAAGGAGGGTTGTTTTAGATATGGTCAAAGGTTTTGAAAAAAGTGGCCGGAACATAACAACTGACAACTTCTTCACTAGCCTAAACCTAGCAAGAGACCTTCAAAAAATAGACCTTACACTGCTAGGAACTATAAGAAAAAATAGAGTGGAATTGCCAGAGGTTTTCACTAATGCACGGGGCCGAAAAAAATTTTCATCTTTGTTCGGATTCCAAGAACAAGCTTCGATTGTGTCTTATTGCCCCAGTAAAGGAAAGGTTGTGACACTTCTTAGTACCATGCATTCTACGAAAGAAGTAACCAACAATGAGGAATCAAAACCATTAATAATAATTGATTACAATAAAACCAAGTCAGGAGTAGACACAATGGACAAATTAGTGAGAACATACACAACTAAAAGAATGAGCAGAAGATGGCCAATGATTCTCTTCTACAATGTTATTGACATTAGTGCATTGAATGCGTTCATTATTTGGTTGCACCTTACTCCAAACTGGAGAGAAAAGACCAATTACAAGAGAAGAGAATTCTTAATAGAATTGGGAAAACAGCTAATTGGTCGTGACTCCAAAAAATTGTGCACACCAGTCGGACCATCAACAACAAAAACAGTGCAAAACAAAAAGCGTGGTCGCTGCCCATTTTGTGAAAGATCATTAGATCGGAAATATGCAGACAAGTGTATCAAATGTGAAGTATCAGTTTGCAAAAATCATTCTTCGATCATATGCCAAAAGTGCAATAAATAATTAGAATCACTATGTCTGATTATTACTATAAAGTTCAGAAACAATATGTCTTTTCAATGTACCTATTATTGTATTAATTTTTTTAAATAAATTGTTTATGGAAATTTTATGTTTTCAATTACTGTTTGACAGAGTATAAATGTTACAGAATCACAGAAAATGTCAAAAAGTGTAAATATGTACAACTATTTTGTATTTCGTTATCGAAAAGGACTGGGGTCTCTAGTGACCCCAGTGGTACTCAGTGTAACAAAAAATCTGCGGTATTAGGAGGGTTAACAAGCAACGTCCGAGAAGTGAAAGAATCACACGTGTCGCATCGTTGCTGCATGAAATGTAGAAATTGGGCCAAACAACCTTGGCCATGGAATGGAAATTATTTTTATGCACGAAAACCCAACTATTTTTAATCAGTAACTTTATCCGCACAAGTTGTAAGCGAATTAAAATACACTGTGAGAATGATCGCAGAGGAACTAGTTCCTCTAGTAGTAGAATTTTCATTACAGCACTACGTCGTAGTTGAAGGAAATCCCACGTCGGAGTTGGATACTGTCTGTGCTGAAACCTCATTTTATTGCCATGGATGGGACTCAAGCATGGATGGGTCTACTACAGACCTCGCGGTTGGAGTCTGTTTCGTGGAGAGATATAAGAGTTGAACTGGGGATATGATCGACTTATCAAATTACTCTAGAGACAAATTACTCACTTTATTTACTCAACTGTGTCGATTTAAGGGGATACCAGTATTTGTTGCTTTCAGGTAATATCTTCTCATTTTAGCTTGATTTTTTTTTTCAAAATACTTTTGTTAGGTCATTTGAGATATACAGAAAACGACGCATTTAAGTTTAATAACATTAAATAATATTGAACGCAATTGAATGTTTCTTGAGTGAAAAGCAAAATGCAAACAGTAAGAGTAACTTAGTATTTCGTTTTCAATGAATTTATAAATAGATAGAAATCTATTCTACTATTGGGCAGATGATGTCCGGTGGCAGATGCCTACTAAACAATTCATGATCAATTTCTTCCTGCCTTCCACCTCTAAATTCTACATCAAATTAGCGAACATGGAGATTTCTTACTTTTCTTGACATACTCGTGGGATCAAATTAATTTCGTTTCAGTCCAACATTATTTTTCAAACTTTTCCTGATATTTATAAAAATGTCCTTACATATTGGATCAGTATAACTTTAAGAAATGAAATGTATGTAACGAAAGCAAAAAACAACCACTTATATATACTCGATACCAAATAGAATATTACAGTTATCAGAAGTGTATACGGCCAAAACTGACTGAGAAAATGTTAAAGCCGTGTAAGATAGTGAAAATTATTATTTAGCTGATCTGTATCTGACTTCTTTGGACGGTCGGTCCGAAGTTCCAAGGACTCATAAAATATAGATTCTGACTACACAATGTGTTAGAGGAAGAAATTTACTATATAATGAATCAAAATATATGCACTTTTACGATTTTTTCTCAGAAAATCACCGTTTTCGCTGCAGCATTACATAATTTTTTCGATCCTACGTATGTAGTATGGTAGAAAGTAAAAATTGGCTTCAATGACAAATGTTTAAAAAATAAAGATAGAACAAACTAAAACACCCGACCACAAACACATACACACAATCCTCATTATGGAATAAAATTGTATGAGGACCGTTGCATCTACAAGGCTTCTATATTCTAATTCGTTTTAATGTCACGTAGTTCGGGGAAAATAAAGAATGAAGAATTTATCAAATTACTTTATTAGCGAATACAGCAATGTACGAATGTAAGTTTGCAACTAAATCTCTTCGTAGATCGGGAGGGTCTAGCTCTGAGACCTGACGGAGACTGAAATTGTACCCTCAGCAGTATTCAGACCTGCCTATGAACGGGAATTCCAAGAGACCTGTGATCTCATCAGTCCTTTCTGTGGTTTCCTCAGTCAATTCCGGGTGGATACCTGAACAGAACCCGTGCTAACTAATCACCCGATCCTATTTCCCTCTTCCCTGCTGACCTCGAAATAATGGCTGTGATGCCAGTGCTCAAATTGGACTTCAGCGTAACTGCATATCGGAATACAGAGTACAGACTTTTCTGAACGGTGAACCACCATACCAAAAAAAATACGAGTTCTTTGTTATCCTATTTCACGTCAATAGATAAAAAATAAATCAAATTATTCTGCACTGTCAACGTTCTCTTGTCCTTATTGTACGAAATTCTCGCGTCTGGCAATGCCCGACTTCGCCGCTAGATGGCGCAGCAACCACTGGGTTCCCACAGCGGTAGCGCTCACGATCTCTGGCGGTGGCCAAGGTAATTAATTAACAGAACTCGCGGTAAGGTGCCTGACGCTCTTGGTTTCCTTATCTGAATGCAGGCCAGAGATTCACAAACATGTTTTGGGAAGATAATCTAAATTGTAACATCTCCTCTCGGCAATTACACTACATGTATTAGTTATTTGAGTTGTGCGAAAATGTCAAGAAAATATATCCCTCGTTTTTTAAATCTTACATTCTAAAATAAATGAGGGGTTTCTTACAAGAACCAAACAAGGTCAAAATTCCATATTTTGAGTTATTTGACAAAGTTATTCCCTATCACTAGCACTATATGTAGATGCGTTTTCTTCCGGCAGGTGCCAAACACTGAAAGATATAAGACAGGAAAATACACATGCACATCTACGCTATGAAGGTTATGGTAACAAAATCTCGAATTTGGACTAGTTTGGTTCTTGTAAGAAACCCTTCAAATATTTTTCATGTTTCTGGCAAACATTGCAGTCGTCTCCACCACACAAATTCTTCCTGAGAGTGGTTTAAAAATTTAAACCCGTGTAATTATACTTCAATGTCATATACCTGAAAATGAATCCCATATGACTTCATGAATACATGGTAAACAGCAAATGATACATTTTCCTTTCTAAAAAATACACTAAAACCTACTCTCTCAGCAAATAAATGTCAAAAATTATTAACCATAAAGCAAATTAAATATTTTAATGCGCAAACAAGGAGCGAACAAATGACTCCAGAAAACATTAAATATGACTTCGTGTCATTAGTGATATCAGTGTGGTCTGCAAGCAGCAAAATTCTATTGGATAAAACTACACAATATAGTTTTCTAAGTAGTATAACGCATACTGCTTAAGAATAACAAACAAAATACTCTCGTCTAACAATATGATAAATTAAATACTTTAATACAAGCAGTCTTTAAGAATAATGCAATATCATAGTATCGTACGTATTGTATGTAAGAAAGGAGAAAATCAAAAAAATATGTTCTAGTGTTCGCTGTTTTGATTCATTCTAGGAATAGTTAGTGATTGTTGGTCACTTAATTAAATTCCTAGTTTGCTAACGTTTCGGAACTTTATAACTCGCGCCTCACGGTTTTTTAAGGTTGAATATTGAAGAGAATTACATAAAATTGAACCAACATATGGTATCGAGGACACCTGCAACCACAACACCACCACTCACTGGGTGCTATTTTAAACGTGGATCTTGAATTAGCGCATGGACAACTTTACGTAGCTTTATCAAAAGTAAAAAGCTTTTTTAATACATTTGTGACTCTCAAGAAGACAGAAAAGCAATTTGTGTAGAAAGATTGTATAATTATTTCAAATGTTTTTAAGAAAGTGTTGTGAATTGTTCCAAGAACATGTCTATAATACCGAATAAACCATAATTGAAAATTTGTTTCAAATATCTATTTCATTGTATTATATTTTTATTGGATTCTGAGAGTACATTGGAAGTTACCTTTATACATTTTTAAAACAAATAAATAGGATTCGTTAACAACTTTCCCCTTACAAATAGAAATTTTCCTTAGGAATGAAGGTGGGCTTTAACATGCCAGAGTTCTCGTACGGGTTCGCTAGATAACTGTATGTTTTAGCTTTAGTCGTTTTCTCTTCCTATTAATCCCGCACGCGCGGAGAGAGCGAGCGGTCTATGTTTTGTTACGTTTATTCCCTCAAATAAGTGTCATGAAGACGATGAAAAACAATTTTGGTATAAGGAAAAGTTATTTTCGCTAATCACTTTCATTTCATCCATCATTGAAATCATTACTGTCTCCTTATTCTTTTTCTACTTCTACTATTACTTATACTGCATGATTTGGACATATTCTGGGCTGTTCCGGTTTCAATCGAGTTGAGCTGCTTCCTCCACCTTGTCGTTCTGATAGGATCTCTACTTTCCTGAGGTTGGTAATTGAGTTTCTTCTTTGGAATCCTATTTCGTCATTCTTTGGGTGTGAAAAAAACAAATTGACCTGTAGATGTTTATTAAAGAGTGTAATTACTATTTTGTTCTTTAATTGCTTTTAATTTTTCTTTAATGTTGCATTTACTTTCTTAATTGCTTACTCATAATTGCTTTTAATTTCTCACTACGGAGTAGAGAGAAACTGTCCGTGAACATGGCTAGCTGCTAAACCGTTCAGCCGATTTTCTCTGCAATTGATATTCCCCAATCGTTCTGGATGATTTCGTGGCTCCTTGAACTTGAAACCGATATTTTAATTTTGGGGTACTTTACATGAAGCCCCTGGGACATTTTCAAAATTTTCAAATAAATGGATCCGTCGTTTCTGATTAAATTTTGTTGTTGGATATGGTGAAGAACGTTTAAGAGAATGGTGCAGGTCTCATGTTCGTTAAAAATTCTGATTTTTCGAAAATTGCAAAAATTGAAACACTTTTGGCGTTTTCCTACATCATAAATTACGAAGATAGAGATTTTTTTCTTAATGAAATCTGTTTCTTAAACAGATATTTTGAAATAAGGTGATGTACAATTTTTCGAAAATCTGAGTACTTTTCGCGTAATTTTGCATGAAAATACGGGCGCGAAAGTACGAGTTGTATTAGCACTACTAGTTTTATTTAATCGGGTGTATCCAACAATCGATCTTATGAATTTTATTTCTGAGGCTTGAATTCTTGAAGTGTATTTTGCTGCTAATCTTCACGTTTCAGAGCAGGTGGTGATGGTTGGAATGGCCATTACTTTGTAAAGTTTCATAATGGATTTTGGTCCTTGCTTTACTTTTCAATGTTCTTTTAAGTGTTCCATTTATATATTTTAATCCGTTAATTTTGTTTTCTGGGTGTATTTCTTTATAATGGGATATATTAAAATCCTGGTAGTTAAACAGAGTCACCAGTGTTATTTTATTTTACTACTATTTTTGATCGGATGGGATGTTTTCATAAAAAGGACAACTTTTCCTCCGAGATTTTCAACTTATTTCTCCGTGATTTTCATATTGAAATCTTTCATCAGAGAGTTTAATTTATATGTTAGAGTATCGAATTCATCTTCCTTTTTTATAATCAACATTTGATCATCTGCATATAATATTAAAATCTTGCTTAAGATGATTGTATTTAAGATTGTATTTAATATTGTATTTAAGATTGTGCTTAATATCTACTTATCCCTCCTTTTATTATGTTTTTCCATAGTCTAACTATTTCGTCAGTATTTAAATTGAAAAGGATTGCTGATAAGGGGCCTTGTTGAACACCTCGGTTAATTGGTACTGAATACTTTTGAAAAATCTTAATTTTCGTGTTTTTATAAAATCTTTGGATGGCAGTTATTAGGTGAAGAGGAATTCCTCTGTTCTTCAATACGGGCTAGATCATTTTTCTTATCACTATCAGAAAGCCTTGATATAATCAACGAATAACAAATGTTTCTATGTTATGTTCTCTAAGTTTCCAACTGTTCTGTCGATATGTGTGAAAGAACGCGTAAATAAGGGTAGAGGATAGGACAAGGAAGAGGAAGGAAAGATTGCGCGATCTGTGGCCTGTTTGTTAGGGTACTGGTCTAGCATTCGCCTGGTTGACCCCAGAAGCTATGAATCAGAGTAGCCCGACACCAAAATTCTCCCCTTGACACCGGCGCAATTCGACCTAGCAATACAGCTATGGTCTAAAATCCTGTGACAGTCGGGACTCGAACCCTAGGATCTCCCGGTCAGAGGCATGCCAATGACATCAGTTGATGCCCTGGATCACCTAAGCCGGTTTAAATAATCTTGCAGATCGAAACTTGACAATTAGCACGGCGGTTCTCCTGAGGCCAAACACGTTCGCACTCTGTATCTAGCCATCCTCAACCTTCTAATGAACTAACTAGCAATGGTAACTCGCGAAGCATTCCACTGCACAGAGGACCAACAGACGAATGACCTGGAATATTGAGAGGAGGGACCGGGAGAGCTGGCTCAGTACATCAACTGATGTCACTGCGGTGCCTCTAACCGGAATTTTCCACATTAGCTTGTCAGCTAGGTCGAATTCAGACGCTGTCTGAAGGAGAATTCTAGAGACCGACTGCTCTAATCGCTAGTTTTCCGTAGTTTCTTTAATCAACATCAGGCGAATAGAACATCAGACGTGGTTTCTTTGATCAACATCGGGTCTCCGACCGCGCGCGATCTTTCCTTCCTCTTCTCTCTCCTATCCTCACGCCTTACACACACACACACACTTGCACTAACATGCACTCCATTATCACATATGCCGGAAGACCGGACAAGAACTTAGAGCTTGTACTGGCTGGGGCGGTGCCCCACTGGTGGGATATACCAGATTGGGGGAAACCTCGCTAGTCGACGGTAGGTCGGTGCCAAATCTAGCCATTCAGCGGGGGAAGATCACCGCCATTTCTCGATGAAAAACAACATGAACTACACTTACGTGACTAATGATGTCCATGGTTGACGCACCCGAAATCACTAACAATCAATCAAGCAACTGAGAGGAGGGAGTCGCCCAGAGAGGCGGAAGGGAAGGAGAAAGTTACGCGGGCGAAGAGTCTGAAAATTCACAAGAGGAAATTTCCCCCTTTTTTGAGGGGGGTGCAATCTACTATTCACGTCTCGCCACATAAATTATATAAAGCGAGAGAAAATTTACGGCGCGCAATTTAAGCGGCGCATCCAGGTACAAATAATAAAAATACGACAAACCCGTATGCGGTGGTCCGTTTGCAACCTGATAAGAGCAGTTAAGTTAAATAAAAGAAACGGCTTGAAATACTATTGTCCTAAATTTCGCACCCCGACGTGCAAAATTGTAACCCTATGTACTTAATACAGAATTTATCTTCTTGCATGTACTTCAAGTTATCAAGTAAGAGTAAGAAAAGTGAATTTTTAAAATCAAAAGATTCTTTGAACGTAAACAATGAACAATTCTCTTATTCTCATTCCTTAATTTATTACACCTTTGTGACTTTCCAAAGCCTTCACTTACCTTCAGGTAAGGAAAATAAAGTTGCAGGAAACTGTGCACAATCATTTGAATCGGTTCTCCATAACTGCTTGAAACAAGAGTTACTTGTTTCCCACAATCTTCCTTGTTCACAAATGACCACGAATTTTATATGTATTTATCACATTTTTTGTATATCGCACTAAATTACTCCTGAAAACGAAGGTGACATCTCGAAGTATATAAGGTAAGGTATTTTATTTAAGTCAATATGTAAATACGTAAGTAAGGAAATAAGTATTTAAGTAAGTATATATCAGGTAACGAAAGTGACATTTTTAAGTATACAAGGTTACTTAGCAAGAATTTCTCCCTCTGCATCAGATTATGACCCCGAATAAACTAATCAATCTGTATCTTTAATTGTGAAGTAAAGAATTTCCATCGTATTGCGACGCATGTTTCTTGACGATGTTTTTCCTAACAATGATAACTAATATTTTTAATTTTGATATAATAGGTATTGTAAAAAATCTAAAATATCAGAAACCATATTGTTTGAAAAATTTTAACTTTCATTTCTTCAACAGTTTGAGAATGTGAGTTTTATTTACATTTTACAATCATCGCAATGGAAAACAACGTTTATATCACACACATTTTATTTGCATTTATTATTTTTAGATCAATGGTTATGAAAAATACCCCCTCAGATTTATATTTTCTTCTATTGCCCACAAGGATTGTTAGTATTAATGAAAAAAATTCAGGATGTTAAGCTAAAGGAATTACTCAAGTGGATACAGTTTGCTATTAATGAACAGCGTTTCCGTGCTGAAAATTCTGATCTTGTTGTCTAAGCAAGGATTTTCATTTTTATCCTGATTTGTTGGAATAATGACTCCTTGCACATATGCGATCGTATCCTTCGAAATTTCTATTTGCTTGCTGTTATGGTCTTCTGGTACAGTTTAATAGTTCAATTCAACCATCCACGGAATCATATACACTTCAGTTTCATTGATTAGTAATTCGAATTAAATTGATTAGAGTACTTAGTGTCCATTTTCGTGTTTTCCGTTGTTTTCATGTAAGAATGTTTTTCATTTCTTTTTTAGATATTTAGTATCATTTTGTTACAATATTCATAATTTTCCTCTTAAGACTTTTCAATAAGGAATTTTAAAAGTGTAACAATATAAAATTAATGCATAAAATTAATTTTTCTGTATACTTTTGTTTCTTAAAAAATTACCCAAATGTATTTTTTTAAATACGTGATGTGAAATATGCATTTGTGAATGAAAGTGCTTGAAATTACGTTCAATAAAGTTTTCCGAAAACGTAATTTTATTCGTGCAATAGTCCTATTATACACCACTAATGCTTGGGAAATTCTCATATAAATCCTCTCCTTGCTTCGCGAGTCGGGGATTAATCGACAATTTCCAAAGCACTCATGCTATTAATGATGATAATGGGTTAGTATTTCAAGAATAATTGTGTGAAGCTTATTTGTTTGAAAAGAGCTTATGTTGCCACTAGAGATTGATATTCATGTGCAATGCTACCAAGGCTAAGGAAAGAATGTGTATCATATCTGGCGAATGGGGTCACTATATTCGGGCTAAAGCGGGTCAATAAACACGCATTTTACATGCCTGCACATTTTTTGTTCATTTTATTTTGGTTTTATATTGCAGATGGGAAAATATAAATAAGAATAGCATGCAGAAACAATTAAAATCTGTCGTGAGGAGAGAAATCAGTGCCTGCTGCGGACTTATTTTGTCCTTTCCTACCCCATTTCACGGAAAGAATGAACCTTGCAGTTTAACTCGGTGTAAAGCAATGCCGAAACGGTGCAAGAAATGAGACAGGAGTACTTCTCTCATCTCCACAGAACATACAAGAAACGAAAAGGAGGTTAGAAAGGAGGAGAATGCCACTTCCACAACAAACTAGGTCTACACCCATAAAACAAAAGAAATGAATGCGAAATGTATCTTCCTTAGAGTCATTAAGATCTGAGGAAGAAAATAGTTAAGTAACTGTCACATATTGAATTAAATACATTGATAAATAGAATTTGGATTCTTACATAATTACATACTTTTTGTCTATGTTAAGTTTGCAAAATAGTGATCTTAGCAAAACACGGCAATCCAAATTCAATATCCAATTTTTTCGTAACATATTTTTTAGTATATATTATTTTTGCTTATATTTTACATGTTTTGCAAAATTTGTTAGTGTTCTTGAAATTTATATTGCAAATATAAATTAAAATAATTTAATGCATATATTTATGAATATATCAATTAAAAAATATATTTAATAAATTTTCAAAAAAGTCTTTATATAAACTCTACGCATATTTTTTCTTACGATATTCCAAATTATTGGAATACCGTTGGTGACGCGAGGTGCCCCACATGAAAAAGCGTTTTGATGCATGCGGTCTGTTTGGGTTAACCCCGACTGCAATGTATATGGGGACAACTTGAATTTGAACGATAACAATATTACCTTCCGTTGTGGGATATGTCAGTGACGTTGTGTTTTGAATCTTGAATCCCAATTTATGTGACATTATGAGTCGTTGGAGATGTGTAGCACAATGAAGACAATGCTAAAGCAATTGTCATAAATATCCTCTTTAAAAAATTGATTTTCTAGTTTTATAATTGTTTTAATATATATTTTATTGATATCATTTTAAAATTGTGTATATTTAGTTTGTAAATGTTAGTTTGTAAATGTTATAAACATTAAAGCGTGTTTTAATATTACATATTACATCCATTTTTACATATTTGTTAAATATTTTTGTAAATTTTATTACATATTTATGTACTACATATTTTGACATTTAATACTGCCATTTTTCGGGACTCTTTTGATTAGACAGGGCTTCCACGATTTGCCGCTTTTGATGAAAATGGGTGATTATGAATCAGTTCACGTTGACTAGGTATGTAGTTTTAGTTTTTTCTATCACGTGCAGTTTTCGCAAAATTTTCGGTTTTTCGTTTTTCAAATTAGCACGCGCTGTCATACGTAAACGCGGGACAATTCCCTGCTTTTGATTAAAGCAGGGCGACAATGAGTCTTTGTTGCAACCTGATTAAAAATGTGGATTTGGTTTCTTCACATCGCCCCAAGTTTCTGCGAAATTTATGATTGATTAAATTTCAAATGAACGTTGGCAATGTAGACCCATAGTATGGTCCTGACATTCCTACACCAACCCCCCCCCCCCATACGACTAACCATCTACGCCATCTTCAGATTATTCAGACTGCGGTGGTAGTGAAATGGACTTTACTGATTTCCCCAAAGAAGAGAAAAGCCCCCAGTGGTTTAATCAAGAACAACTTAATGATTTGATATGAAATATTGGTCTCTCAAAGGAATTGGCTCAAGTTTTAGGCTGACGGTTGAAAGAGAAAAATATGCCCACTCCAGGCAGAACGTTTTACTGGTATCGAAAGAGAGAAAAAGAGTTTTTGATGATTTCACGAAAAAAGGTCAGATTGTATTCTGCAACAACATTCATGATGTATTTTGAAAATTTGAGATAAGATATGTCAGTAATCAGGGGAAGTTGTTTATAGATTCTTCAAAGCTGTTCTGCTTCATAACGGAAATCAATATGCCTCAGTGCCAGAAGCTCGTTCTGTTCATTTAAAGGAAACATACGAAAACATGCAAGAACTTAAAAAAATATGAAGAACACCAATGGATTGTCTGTGGATACCAGAAAGTTATTGGAATATTGTTGGGACTTCACCTACGATTTAGTAACTTCCTCTGCTTTCTAAGTGAATGAGATAGTAGGTTCGTGAATTGCACTGGGTCAATCAGAAATACTTTGAATCCCGGAGATAAAAAAGAAGTAAGAAGTTTGGTTAATCGTGAAAATATTATTTTGCCACCACTCCACACCAAGTGTAGTATAATTAACATTTGTCAAGGAAAGGAAAGTTTGTGAAATGAGATTGCTTTCAATATATTTGTTCAAATTTTCCTTTGCTCTCAGAGGTCAAGTTTAAAGAAAGCATCTTTTGGACCTCAAATTGGAAATATGATGAAAGATGAACACTTTGAAACTTTAATGAGTGATGAAGAAAGACTGGCCTTGTCAGGTTTCAAAATTAGCTTCGTCAATTTTTAAGGAAATAAAAAACATCCAGATTTTAAATCTATGGTGGATGAAATGGTAATTTCCTTGAAGAATTTAGGATGTAACATGGGCATAAAACTTCATTTTCTTCATAACCACCTTGATTTATATTTATCCTTATATCTAGGGAATTTCAGTTATGAACACAAGTTTCGTGAAGAACTGAAAGAGATGGAAAAACGTTATCAGAGCAGATATTTTGAAGTGATGGTGGCAGATAACTGTTGATCCTTAAAAAGAGAAAGTGTAGAGTTGCACAGAAGATGACCGATGATGCAAAATTTCAGCAAAGAAGGTGCTAGCAGTCTCTGACATTATTAGTATCAATATAACATTATTGTTAATAAGCATATGTTGCATTTTGTATGTGTTTGTATGTTGTCAATAAGCATTAGATGTCTACCGCTTATATACATATTTATACTTATTTTTCCTTCGGCAGAATTGTGTATATCTAATTTTAAATCCTTTATTCACCGTGTGCTTCTTGAAACTTTCATAAATCAAGAGCTTTTGTTTACCAGTTTTTTCTTTGATATTACAAAAAAATTCTACGTGTTAGAGAAAAATGAATTTCAGGTCTATTAATTATTAACTTAAATGCATTCAAATTACCCATCAGAACCAAAAGCGCCGAGAATTGTTTTCGCAGACCTGTGTTATTTGTATACAAAACTTGGCAATTGGATCCAGTGTCATGGGAAAGGAAGATAGTAATATCATGAGAGATGTGTTGGTGCAGTACGGGAAAAAGAAATTTGTATGCAGAAAGTGTCGTTCATGGCTTGTAGAAAATTTTACTGACTATTCGCCTGAACCCGAGGCCCGATTCATCCGACCCGTGTAAGGCGAATACAATCAGGTAATTTTGCAAAGTTTTATAAAGTTATTTCCAACACTTTGGGGAAAACTTACTTATGCTTTAAAAGTCATAACTATAAATCTTTATAACCAATTACAATGGACAGTTTTCATGATAAGGAGGAGTTTTCTGTAATTTTGAGCCTTACATTTTTGGCTTTATTCAACAGACCTTATCCTATGTAGTATGTAAATATGGATTATATTTTTTTCTTTTAGAATCATTAGGAGCTATTTTAATCCTCAGACAAAATAAGTTAAATGAATAATGAATAATGAATTTACAAATCATTAAGGCACCTACTTCATTCTAATGAGAGTACTTGGTACAAATAATGTCAATAGTGCCAGAAAATAAGAATTAAATAATTTTCTAGAAAATCATTTCTGAAAATAATAGTAAATATGCCCTTGAAAATTGTCTAAACAACTGGATTATTAGTAAAAACACTATTTTTTAGTTTTATTCATTCATTAAAACAGCACAACTCTAATGAGTGAAAAAAAGAATAATATTATTGTCACTAAAACAAGTTTTATCCCGTTCTGTAAGAAATAAATTACAGGTTAATAACCTCGCGGAGCATTAAGCTTCTAGGCTAACTATAATGGTACGTTCGTATTTCATCGCGTATCTCTGCTACAGAATCTTTAATATCTCAATAAAGCAAAAGTCGATGAAATGGCGCTTCGCAACGAGATCATTTCGTAACGTATATAGCCATGAAAGTATTGCCTATAATCAAAACATTACGATATGAGCAGAAGGGATCTTCAGATAATAATACATAAGGAATAATAACTTCTCTTAACCTCAACATTGAGAGCTTCACTGAAACCTAGGGGTATCTACATAAAACCTGCCTTCTGCCGACGAAAGGTGTCTTCTGCATGAGATGAGAGAGGCTGAGCTGACGATGGAATCTAGTGGAGAGCAGATATGACTGAAGGGATAGAAGCACATCAGTAGACAAAAGGCCTCGGGTGGATGAGACTCAGTGGATGGCATGGAAAGATCAGACGTGTCCAACACGAGGAAACAGTAGAGTAACGAAATGAATGCCGGCCCGCGCGCATCCAGGTCCCCTTTATAAAAGTATATAGCAAACACAAGTAATGTCAGTACCTTGAAAAATAAAAATGTCTTTCATTGATCACTCTATAATTGCTACATAAGAAATTAATGTTACTAACAAATTATTGTTTTATTAATAAAAAACAGTACATACATTGAAAACTAGGGAAGCTGGATGATTCATCTTGCAACAACAATCGAAAGGCAGTGTATGTGTCATGTTTATTGTTAGCATTGGTAAAGTGCTTACAACCAAAAGTGGATAAATTTGACGTTATTACTTAATTTTATAAATTTAAGACAGTTATAAAACCTAAATAAATTGCTTACAAACAGGGTTACACAAGCTACCGAAGCGGAGAAAAACGTCCTGGAAGATGCTGTTTTTAATCTTTTATTATATCAACTATTGCAAAGTATCAGAGAAAGCATCAAGTAATTAAAATTTCTTACAATCGCAAAACCTCCATCCTAAAATTAGGTCTCATATTACCTGGGACCTTATTACTCTTACGGGGAAAATGACGGAATTTCGTAGTTGACGAGCGTGGTATTATAACACACACACACAAACACACACGCAGTCTCTCTCTCTCTCTCTCTCTCACACACACTCAGTCTCTCTCTCTCACACACACTCAGTCTCTCTCTCTCACAAGAGTCTCTCTCACACACTCACTCTCTCTCTCTTCAGTCTCTCTCTCTCACACACACTCAGTCTCTCTCTCTCACTCAGTCTCTCTCTCACTCTCTCTCTCTCTCACACACTCAGTCTCTCTCTCTCTCACACACTCAGTCTCTCTCTCTCACACACTCAGTCTCTCTCTCTTACACACTCAGTCTCTCTCTCACACACACTCAGTCTCTCTCTCTCTCACACACTCAGTCTCTCTCTCTCACACACACTCAGTCTCTCTCTCTCACACACACTCAGTCTCTCTCTCTCACACACACTCAGTCTCTCTCTCTCACACACACTCAGTCTCTCTCTCTGTCACACACTCAGTCTCTCTCTCTCTCACACTCAGTCTCTCTCTCTCACACTCAGTCTGTCTCTCACCCTCTCTCTCGTGTTTCTCTCTCTCTCTCTCTCTCTCTCTCTCACACACACTCACACACATCTACTCGCATTGGTCCAACCCGCATTTGGCGGAGCGACGCGCGTGGCGGCCTCAACAGGAAGCATCCAGCGATGGCAATATCGAGAGAGCGGCTTCTGAAGGAGGCTCTCTGCCGTATAACCAATACTTACCGCGCCAGTAAACAGCACCACCATACAACACAGCAAGCAAGGCCGCATCCGGGGGTGGGGGGTGGGGAGCGACGACGCGAAGTGGGCGCGGAGGCAAACAGCGCCTGCCTAAGTAGCGCAAGTAAACGAGAAAGCTGTGGAAGGAGATGCGGAGCGCGCAAGAGGAAGCAGCAGGTGTGGTTCTTCTGAGGTTCAAGGTGATCTTACACAACGTTGATGCAAAAGCTCAATGGTGAAAATGACGGAGGTATATAATATAATGACGGATGTCATTCCTGGAAATAACATTTGTGATTCAACACGGCTATGTGGAGACTCCGCCACCGTTGGGAATCGAACTCTAGAACCTCCCTGTCAGCGCCGTCGCAGATGCAATGTAAAAGCCGCCACTGATACTTTGCAGACAGAGAGAGAGAGAGAGAGAGAGAGAGAGAGAGAGATTGCAGGCTCAGAGAGAGAGAGAGGGAGAGGGAGAGAGAGAGAGGGAGAGGGAGAGAGAGAAACATTGCAGACACAGAGAGAGAGGGACATTGCAGACACAGAGAGAGGGAGAGAGAAACACAGAGAGACAGAGAAAGAAACACAGAGGCAGAGAGAGAAACAAAGAAAAACAGAGAGACAGAGATAGAAGGAGAGAGAAACACAAAAAGATAGAGAGACGCACAGAGAGATAGAGAGAGAAAGAGAGAGAGAGACGCACACACAGATATAGAGAGATACATAGAGAGACAGACACAGAGAAACACACAGAGAGAGGGAGAGAGAAACAGGGAGAGAAACACAGAGACTGAAACACAGAGAGAGAGGGGGAGAGAGATTAAGAAAAGGACCCGAGAATTATGCAATTGCGTCCCCCTCCAGGAGTTCTATGGTTCCTTCCAAAGCCCTACACACACGTGTAACTCCTTCGAGGTGAACACCCACTACCCGCGCCTCCAACATTCGTCAGCCGTGAGATTCCGCACGGGGCCGGCGAACCCAGGCGTCAGCACGATCGATGGAGAGCGAGTCTCCGGAGTCGAACGCCGATGACAAATAACAAATGACGTAAGAATTCGCCGACAACATCGTAAATCACACTGTGCACCGAACGGGCTAAAAAATGGGCTACTCTCGCCGTGTCCGAGCGCTGGTCGCTCAATCTTCGCGGCGGCGGCGGCGGCCGCTCGGTGAGGTCGCGAGGGCCGGACGCCGCGCCACGCCCGCGCTGCAAGTGCGAATCGAGTGTCTCACGCCTCGCGAGAGCTGAAAGCTCTCTAATGCCTATTTGATGGACGCGCCCACCCAGTGAGAAAGCCTTTCACGCGCGGTCAAAGAAAGCTCTTCACGAGCTACTAATTTGTCGTAAGTCTGTTTGTCATGTAATTTGTTGCTTCATTGACAAATCGATATATAGTTCTAAATATTGAACACAGAAAATATTACACTGCGTACCAAGAAACTAGCATTAAAATGTTCGTGTGATTTATTGATTCACTGAAAAATCGACATACTGTAAAATCTAAGCCAGAATTGATCGGGACACACAGAAAATTCCGGTTTAGGGAGGTTTCCATATTATGTAATGTTATCCATTTCGTGACACTTGTGATATTGACGTTTCTGCCCTTAAAGTAGTAAATTACATCACTTTATTATAATTATCAAACTACATTAACTTATAACGTATTTGTGGAAGAAATAACCTTGAAAAGAATATTCTACACTCTTCATTGACAGCTCCTGAGTTGGAAAATACAAACCTTGCTGGCTGTAGCCAGACTGCTTGCTGACTTTGACCACACAATGCGTCGCAACCCAGTACTATGGTTTTCTGATACCCACGCATGGCCTTGAGCAATGCGTGTCTGGTCGAGGGGTCATAATTTTCAATGCAGGCCAGGGAAACGTGTGAATAGATGCCATGCCCGTACACCTTCCCACACTCAGAGAGTTGGAAGAGAGGAAATCACCCTACGGACTATGCCTTGAGGGGTAAGCGACTCCAAGATCGAATTCTACGCAGACAGCTGAAGCTCCACATCAATGTCCGGCTCCCACGACTATATCGCATGTCACAGGGACAGAGAATTTAAAATCAGCTTGCAGATACATTCAGTTCATTAAGAACATCTCGCGTCTCTCTGCTAATTGCATTAAATTTATACGAATTCCGTTTTATAAAGATTCTTGACTTTCTCTAAGACGTGAGAAACCGTTCCGTTTCCGAGTTCGAGAGAATCTGTTTTATGCTATATAAAATTCCAATAATCTTCACAAGAAAATTTTCCGGTTAAGGCAGGTTTTATACTTGTACAGATTCCAGTCTTTTACTGTCTTATTCAAAACATTCAACAGAAAATTTTATATCGCATTCAATGAAATATTGTGGTTCAACTATAAATCTAGCACTTTTGCTTTAGAAACGCTAATGAAAAAGTGGTAATTGGTGACGGTTCGTGCCACAAAACTTGGGGTGACACAAAAGCCAGCCTTCTCACTCATCCAGTGAGAAAGCTTTCACACGGGGTGAACGAGAGTTCTTCACGAGCTACTAATTTGTCAAAAGACTGTCATATAATTTGTAACTCATTGACAAATCAATATACATTCGTTCTAACCATTCAATACAGAAAAACATTATTTTGGGTGCCAAGAAACGTAACGTTAAAGAAAGTAAATTTAATGCTAGAACTTTTGCTTTAGAAAAGCCAATCGAGAAGTGTTAATAAACGTGCCGATAAATAATATAGAATTGTGGATGACAGAAAAGTTGTTGATCAGGAAATTTCAACAACATAGGTCTAAATGTTTTGTTTAAATAATTTAACATAATTAATTCTCAGATGCGAATCGAGACCTCTAAAACATAGTGAAAGCTGAAAGCTCTCCAATGTCTGTTTGATGGACACGCCCACCCCATGAAAAAAACTTTCACTCAGGGTCAATGAGAGCTCTTCAGGAGCTATTAATTTGTCATAAGTCTGTTTGTCATGTAATTTGTTGCTTTATTGACAAATCGGTGTGTAGTTCTAAACATTTAACACAGAAAAAATTATATTGCGTACCAAGGCACGTAACGTTTAAAAATGTACATTTAAAGCTAGCACTTTTGCTTTAGAAACGACAATCAAGATATGTGAAATGGCGTTAATAAATAAAACAGAACTGTCAATGACAGAAAAGTGGTTGTTCAAGGAATTGCAATGACGTAGGTCTAAATTGTTTGTTTAATATTATTGTCAAATGTGAATCGAGAACCTCGCGAGAGCTGAAAGCTCTCTAATGTCTATTTGAAAGCAACGCCCATCCAGTGAGAAAGGCATTCACGCGTGGTCAAAGAGAGCTCTTCACGTGCTACTAATTTGACATAAGTAAGTTTGTCGTATGATTTTTTGCTTCGTTAATAAATCGAAACGTAATTCCAAACATTCAACACAGAAAAATGTGCTTCGCGTTCCATGAAACTTTGTAGTCAAACTTTTTAAATATAAATCTAGCAATTTTGCTGTACAACCGCAAATCAAGATGTAATGTGTGACGATAAATAATAAATATTTCTGGGTGACACAAAATAGGTTATCTTGTAAATTTAATTTCTTAATGTTTTTTAAAATAATTTAACATTATTAATTGTCAAATGCAAATCGAGAGTGGGTCTCAGGCCTCGCGAAAGCTGTAAGCTCTCTAACGTCTATTTGCTGGACGCACCCATCCAGTGAGAAGGCTGTCACGCGGGGTCAACGAGAGCTCTTCACGTGCTACTGTCATAAGTTTGTCATGTGATTTGTTGCTTGTGTAATGGGTTATCTGAGTTCAATAACAACCCATCATTAAAAAGATGTAATAGAAGAATATATTACGATAGGCAACAACGGAGGTCAACGTTAGACGTGTAAATAAAAAATAAATCACGAGAGAATGCTGGGAACGGAGGATAATAACACAAAAATTGAGAATAGTGTTCATTTTAGTAGTAATTTTAATGTCGAACACGTGAAACGTGCCCACGCTTCACTTCTGTTCACCAAAAGCGAACATGGTGGTTTCGATTTAATTCGAATGCATCTAATTGTTGCCGGTCGTGATGATCATACGATGTAGTTAAAGTTCTTACGAAAGGTAATAGATTTGAGGAAGGTAATATATTTAATATAGAACTAACAAATACATTTCTTTTACTATAAGAGGTATTATGAATGTCGCTGATTATGGTATTCAGAAAATATTAGCTAATTTCAGTGTAAATCAAACAAGGCAAGCTCGTGTGAAAAATCATTCATTATTTCCTGAATAAAGTGCTGCAAATACTGTAACACCGGAGTAAGGTTGGGGCAACATGATGAATAAACCCGCAAGCCAACTGGAAGAGCTGACGAGGAAGGCCAGTCCGATTAGAGGAGAAAGGGGAGACTGTCCGCGTCACGACGGAAAGGGACCGACTCACCAGACGAAGGGCAGTTGACACGCGGGAGCTTACACAGGATTTCAGCCACCCTGCCAAGAGTACAAAGGGGGAGGGTACCAATTAGGCGTGAAGGTCGCGCAGGGCATGAATCAAGCAAAGCCGCTTACCCACCTGTGCAAAGGCGCAGCGAGCGCCATCTGCGGGGGCGACGTTTGCTGAAAGAGGAGGGCAACGGACGCGGAGCAGCCGTACTATCTCCGTTAGAGGAACTTGAAACTTTTCGAACAAAAAATGAAGATCGAAGATAAATTAACTATTAAGAGGATCAATATTTTCCAACATGATTTTAATTTTTTTTTAAAAATACGTGTGTTTCAATTCCATAACAATGTTTTTTGTACTCCAGCATTATAAACGACCGTTTTTGTTGTAACAAAACGTTCATAATCGGGCATTTTACGGCACAAATGATAACGTATTAGATTTGACTGCACGTATGATTGCGTCATCACACATTCAGCCAATCGCAGTGAGAGAATCGGGGAGAGGAAGAGGTAAACTGAACAGCCGACCACCGTTTTCTCGCACAGATGTCAATAATGCCATTGTGAATTTGCTTTCCAAAGGGCTTTCAATGTCAAATATCGGAGATGTCACAAGAGAGTTTCTTTGCAAAATTATGTTTAATTCTCTTATAAATTTATAATGCTGTTATAAAAAAAATAGCGTATGCAACTCGTTTATAATGTTGTTTTATTGCACTCGCACCTAACGTCGCTCGTTTTCAAAACATGCACTCATGCAATAAAGCTTAACATTATAAGCTAATTGCATAAACTACTATGGTGTATCTAGAAAACAATAAAATAGTGGTATATTGTGCAACTAGTTAATAATGTTATGCTTTATTTCATAAGTACATGTTTTGAAAACGAGCAACGTTAAGTGCGAGTTATAAAACTATAAACGAGCAACATTATAAACGAGTTGCTGTTAAATTTGAAATTTAAGGAACCACCAACTTTGTGTTTTTGTGTATTCAAGAAGCCAAGAGTCACCCGAGAAGCCAACTGAGAAGATTTCACATTCCTAGGTTATAAGCTGTTTCTATGTAATTATATTAAGTATGCTTACACAAGGGTAATTTTTTGACATCAATTGTCTCAAAATTGGTAATTTCTAAAAATCAGTGTGTGATCTCATGGCCAAGAGAAGGTTCTAAAAACCTGAGAATTTGTTAATAAGAGCTAATTTTTTGGGTCAATAGCCTCTGAGAAAAAATTAGCATCTTGCATCAAAATTAAAATCTAGCAAAACATTTTATTGTTTTCAAAACAGGTATTTATTAATTATAAGGAAACTATTGATTTTGGCGGGCTCTACTAACAAAATCTGAAATTTAGGGTAAATTTAGGGTTGAATGGACACCTTGTTTGCCTTTCTAGCTCTAAAATTAGAGTTTTTATGGCAAAACAAAATATTATTGGTGTGAATCCCTGCCTCACTGGTAGATGCCGCCACCTGTGTATTGGTGCCTCGCAGGTTGCCTAACCTTGCAGGCGCAAAGATGTAAACGCCTTGGTCAAAGATCTTTGCACCGAGTACTATCGAGTATATCGATATTTTCCCGCTACCCCCCCTATACTACCGAGTCTATACCCCTTCACGAGACAGTATAAAAGACGTGCGCCTCGCTCGCACAATGCCTTTTCGCCTTGAATTTTTAATTGTATTGGTTGTGTTAGAGCTGCCGCATACGTGCTTGATATTTTATCATATAAGGTTTCTGTTGCAGACATAAGTCTATGGCAAACTAACTCCCAGCGCACAGGTTTTTTGCCATCGCCAAATTCTGATGACTTGTCTTTTAGCGAAAGGCCCGGCTCTGGTTGAGTCGTTATCAATTTTACTGTAAATATGTATGAGTGCTAGCGTAGTATTTTAGGTGTGAATGCTATTTTTGACATGAAATTGGATCTTGTATATTTAATATTGTAACTTATGATATGATAGTAATGTTATGAAGCAAGTGTATTGTTTGTTTTTGTTGTTTCGCATTTGCAGCTGGGATCTTTGCTGGTCTCCGATTGTTGAGGAGGTCGTTTCATAACTGTTCATTATATTGTTATTAATGTTGCAGTTAACGTGCTCCACTTGTAAATAATTCGGCGTTCGGCCGTTTTCATCGTTTGGGAGCCTCGTTCAAGATGACAGCTGGGCCCGTACAGCACAAGGCTGTGGCCCATTATTGCTGCGTTCGTTTTTTCGCCCCGTGAGCGATTTCCTAGTCGCTTGGGCAAGAGGCAGATTGGAGTCTGGCACCAGGGCGTCGACGTGGAAAGGCCACCGGCGTTCACCTGGGCCACGACCGCCTGGCCTTTTTCAGGAATACTCATGCTTCATGTTCGAAATTGTTGAAAGTTGGTAATGTTCAAAGATCCAATTTCATGTATCTAGTAGCTACGCACTCATACAACTTTGTTATTGAAGGGTACGGTTTCTATTGGTAATTCTGCATATCATCGTGTTTTTTGTATTGAAGGATGACTAGGCAGCCATCCTTTTCAAATTTGTTTGTTGTGTATTCAGTTTCCTCGCCCTAAAGTGGGCATTGTCGAGGAAAATCCGAACTACGGTAATTCTGTATTGGTTCAGACGCATGGATTGAAGCGTCTTTTCCTTGTGTTCTTTTTTTATAGTTTTTGTATAGAGGCGACTTGGCGCCTGTCAATTTTGTGAATATTTGTAGTTCTGCATTGTCCTTTTGCAACATTGTTAAATTTTCCTGCTAGAAGGACTATTGTTTGTAAAGCCTTTATTTGTAATAAATTGTGTTTTTGGTTATTTGGATTGTCATATCTCCATTTCTGAGATCCTGTAAAGTCATAGATCCTGTTTTATTTAAAAGCCTGGTGCGTCCATTCGAATAAATTTGAATGTGACGACAGTCTTCTCGAATCCGACGGCTAGGAGTTCTCTGTTAGCTCCGAATAATTTTTCATTAGGCAAATGCATGGTCACCTCGCTTATTGGCGAGAATCTAGTTGAAACTTAAACTTGTGCTGCCTTCAGCAGCTGGCGACCGTATTAGTATTTTTACTTTTTGCCTATTCACGTATTTCGCCATCTTCCAAATATAACAGTTGCATACGCTATTTTTTGTATAACAGCATTATAAATTTATAAGAGAATTAAACTTAATTTTGCAAAAAACTTTCTTGTGACGTCTCGGATATTTGACATCCAAAGCCCTCTGGAAAGCAAATTCAAGATGGCATTGTTGACATCTGTGCGAGAAAACAGTGGTCGGCTGTTCCGTTTACCTCGTTTAGCAGCATTTCAAATTTATAAAAGAACCGAAATGAATTTTGGAAACAAATATCATAGGCAGTTTTGCAGTTGACAACATAAGATGTTGGTTATAACGTCACACGGGTAGGGAGGACAGGTGGTTTGGTCGGGCAGTGAAATCAAGCGCTGAGGACCGGTGGGACGGAGGGGCGAAGAGGATGGGCAGGGAGGACGGTTGAGGATTACGGGCGGGAGAACGCAGTGGGGAGGGTTCTTGGGTACAGAGGTCTGGTAGGGAGGACGACCATGTGTACCATACATGCCCCCAGTGTCATAAAATGACATGAGTGCCACAAAATGAGCTTTTATGAACAATTTCTTGCAACGGAAACGGTAAGATGTGAGATTGTATGGAAAATATGCGAAAAATGTTTCACTACCATTTCTGGTAACATAATGATTTCTGGTCACAATTTGGTAACTCATTTCATCTCCACCAAGAAATCCTCTTATCGTATTACGGGAATCAACGTTCAAAAGATCTGAATGGTATAAAATCCTCTTTACTCCGATTAAATTAAAATCTCAAATGTAAGTGAATTTGAAAATAATGAAAGTGTAGTTACCTTTAGCATATTATGACCTTAGTTAGTCTTCTATGGTGTTATAAAAGTCGAGCTTTATTTTAACTAACTTCAAGTGTAAGCTAGTTTTATGCTTAATTTTTCGTCAACTTAATTGCATTTTCACATTTGTAATTGTCGTTTCAACATCTTTACTGCCTCTGAGATGACTGCGGTAAATACGATTTTAATTTCACCAGATGCAGTAAACAAATACATGTCATAATGCAACTGGAATGTTTCTAATAAGTTAACAGAGTGGATCAGAGCAATGAGAGGCAGAAGAGGGCTTACAGCAGTTGAGAATTCCCCTTGAAACATTATTACCCCAGCTCGAATTGGTAATAAGAGAAGAATTTACGTAATTTTCCAATGCCACATTCATCAAAGGTGAATTAGTCGTTAATTAAATGAAAATGTAATTTGGCTAAATCAGTATGAATATGCTGATACGAAACAGAACTTGTATGGACCTGCAATGGAAAGAAGAAGTAAAGGTGACATACACTAAACTGAAGTACTTATTAATGTCCATCGCTCTGCAGATCAGAGCACCCGGAATATCGCCATCTAACTCACCAAATCTATACCACTAACTAGACAGCCAACCAGGGTTGATCGCCGGTCGAAACGTTCACCCTGCAATATTTTTTTTTCCCTAGGGCTTTTATCCAGCCGACAGCCGGTTGCCCTTTACGTCCCGAAAGGACGCATATTCGACCATACACTAGACAAACACTTGCGGGCTCCTCTGATCTGGGGTCATCAGAACGCGAGGCCCTCCGCGACAACACACACACACAAAGTCAAGGGACAAACAGCCATGCCCAAGGCGGGACTCGAACCCGCGACCCTTTGGACCAAAGCGCTGAGTCGGTACTCGCTCTTAGCCACCTCGGCCATCCAGGTCGGCACCCTGCAATATTTACAAACCCAAAATAAAATTCTTGTATTCTAAGAGTTTCTTTCTTCAAGTCATTCTATTCACTCTTTACTAACCACCGATTACAAATACTGAAATCTAAAAGCATTCAAGGTTTTTCGGCAAGGAACGTCGGCTCTTGTTCATGCGGCCGTCAGGTAGTCGTTTCGAGTCGTTTTTCAGTGCGACCCATCCCTCTAACTTCACGAATACTCTACCTCAGAACAAAATCGGCGAAAGCCTTACCTGTTATAAAAATCATCTTCCGCGACAAGTGAACTTTGCTAAACCAAACTTCCCCTACGTTCGAGAGCCAACAGTTGCAGGATTTTCGACACTAGCTAGTGATCTTGGTCGAGTTCTGTCGCTGCATGGAGAAGAATTCTAGCAGCCGTCTGCTCTTATAGGTAGTTCTCGGTGGTTTCTCCGATCAATACCAGGTGTATGCAAGAAGAGTATCCTAACAAACGGGCCATGAACCGCACAGGAGTTTTGATTCCCATTCCTTGTCCTATCCTACTCCTTGCACACACTTACTCTTAATCTCTATGTCTTTAAATGCTACAACTCCACAAGTGATGAAAAGTAACTTATTAGTGTCACAGGATAGCAAAAAAACTACAAAAAAAAACTACGCCGGCGGCGCTAGCCGAATGCGTTTACTACGCTCCGTGAAGTCACGAAGGTTAAGCGCATTCGAGACTCGCGGGTTCGTGGTTGGGTGACCGGCCAGGACCCCCGGGACCTAACGTCGTCGAGCCCCTGGCCGAAGGGATAAAAGGCAATGACTGACTGCGAGGTGACGAGACTTGACAAATATTAAAAAAAAAGAGTAAAAAGCACTTTAATGGAGGATTACTCCGCAGTGCAAAGCGCTCAACGCCGCCCCTTAAGGGGCTTGGAGACGCAACAAATTTAAAAAAAATACAATGGCTAGATAATAATAGGGTAATTATATAGCACAATAATATAGCACAGAGGTAATTATATTTACTAGCAGGAACCAAATGATTTTTCTGTACTTTTCTTACACAGGGCATATTTTGGTACATTTTGTCATGGTTCCTATTATCCTTATCTCCTATCACAATAACAATAACAATATTATATTTCCATCAATCTCTCCCAAGATATTGGATACCATTATCCTGTTTTACTAGCTCGTCGTAATAATAGGAAGCCACATCAACGAATTTATATCCATGTGTACGCAGAACCGGCCCATACGGGAAACCGTAAATAACACTATTATTATTGTAGGGACTAATTCTCATTAATTAAAAATAAAAATCTGAAATTTGTTTCCATAGTTGAATAACGACAACTGCGTGTATTTCCTTGTAATTATTAAATGATTACTTTAGCCAAAGAAAAATACAACAATCACAAATATTTTTTTAAAGTTAACGACATTGCTAATTAATACTAAATATTTTGAATTACTTTCTTTAATTTATTATTGGTGCATCTTCCAAAATTTACTATACTATTACTCATTATTGGATCCATTTAGCGTTGCTTCCAACCACAATCTCACAATTTTTGTCCTACAATGTATTTTAAATTTGGTCTTGCTACACAAAAACAAAAGAAATGTCAAAACGTTTTATCACTTCCCTTTTTGGAGTAGCTGCTGCTGTATACTCACGGCCCCATCAGTTTCCACAAACCTTCTTGCGACCACACATTCCAATTCCACCCATTTTCTTCACGAATAACTTAGCACTATGCCTCTGACAAAACTGTATATTGGAATTCACGGCGCTTATCACGCGTCTCCGTCCGTGCCTTACAACAGCTAATCATCCTCTGACAACTCCTCGACTTTTTCCGAGCGCTTCCTTAAAAAAAAACAGTCGACGGTTCTCCTTACGCTGTTTATCCTTTCCATTTCCAGTTCCCCTCTACTAATTATATACAACTAAATGTTTTTAGAAATTCGTATCATTTCCGAAATGTCCATGTATTGTTGTATTCTTTTGACTCGTACACGAATACTCTTTCAATTTCTAAATGCGATTTCTCACCGCTCGTCATGCTTCAAAACACTTGACGGCGCTCTCCTCCCATGGCACCATTACTAAATAATTGTTTATAATGTTTCCTTTTGCATGACGGGATCATTACAATATGATCATGGTTTAAATAATCCTAATAATACAAAAAACCTAAAATGTATTTATAATTGATTTGTTTAGTAAATACTACCTGGTTGTTGTATTCAAAACTGTTTATATCGACTATTCACAGATCACATTTGTTTCGCATATTCGTTTTATGCTTCTTTCGGAACAGCTGTGGAGCCTACCAATTTCTTTCAGTTTAAATTAAAGCTAAATAAATGAATTACTATTTAATCGTTGGTGACTACTCGTCGGATGAAAGCTTTTCCCGGTGTATGGCAAGGTACCTTTTCAAGCAAATAAAACTTCTTCAATTTTTGAAAAAATGTCATTGTTTGAAGAGCTGTTTATCAGAAAGTTCTAGTCGTGCGGACCTCGGCTTGAACTTAAGGTAGTCTTACTTTCTTACTTACTATGCCTCAAAATAATTTTTTAAAAAATAATTTTTCATCTTTTTCAATTTTTATTGGGTAGTATGCTCTGTTTTATTCTCTTTTAAGTGATTTAAATCATCTTTTCACGTTTCTTAGTTGATTAGCAAATATTGTTTTTTGAAGCGAGTGTCAACTGTCAAGGTCTTAGTGAATTTCAGATGCATGTTTCCTGTATTGAAAATTTTCAACACCTTCATATATGTCAACCATTATTAATAATAAACCATAAAAGATAATGATATGATTATTCTTGTAGCTTGAAACCCATTATTTCCTACAGAGAATTAACTAGAATAGTTCTCTCACTAAAAGTTTTAGTTAAATGAACTGAAATGTCCGTAATATTCTTTCACATAATTATTTTTTCTCAAATAATCAAATGCTGACTCTTTAGATATCACAATACGTTTACCATTTTATTTCATTCTTTATAACATACATTTGTGATTAATTTACACAAAGAATTATCAAAATGCATCAACTTGTTGTGGAGATAGAATGTCTTAAGTAAAAACCTGCATTTTGGCCAATTAATTGTAAACTAATAGAAAAAACTTAAACAAATATTCTATCTCGAAGAGCATATAGAAATCAAATGAACAAGGCAAAACAAAATAGAGACAATATCGTAATTTTTTTTGCAGGTAGACAACTGTAAGAAATATTGAGCAAAGAAACGAAAAAAAGGACACATGTTGGTACTTTTTATTATTGTGCAACTCGTACAAGTCTTTCGAAGTTGATAAATTGATATTCGCATAAATCCTAACAACATATATAAAAAGTTAGAATTATACGATATTTTCCAGTGTCAAGCCCTTTTTGTGTAATTGATGGGACTAAAAGAAACGCTATGTATTTCTACGAACACTATCCCCAGTGGTAATAATTACGTTGGCATGCAAACATTCCTTTTGTCTTTCATAGACAAATAAGTGCGTTCATTGGAATACTTCATAATGGGAATATTCACAGAATCGGTTTGCAAAGTGAGACCTGAGGAGGTTTTCAATTTCTCTTTAAAGCATTGAGAGCAAAGCAAAACATGGCCAATCAGCGAAGTTCAAAGAGAACCGTGAGGTGGACAATTATTAAAAGATTTAATTCCACCCATCGTACAAGTAATATAATATTTCTCGTTACCTGCATGGATTCGTTTCACTACTATTTAATCACTGCAGAAACTACACTGTTATTTTAAAGCAACTAATTTCTTATTTTTTAAGAAGGCTATTTCACAACGTTCAACTCACTAAGTACTCTACTTGTATAAGATGTGTTTGCCAAATAACATTTTGAGCTCCTCGCTCTACGGTTGATTGTAATGAGGCAGTTGCTCTAGCGCATCTTTTTTCCAAATTGAAAACGCACCTGTGGCTCTAAGAAGATTGAAGATTTGAAATTTTGAAAATAATTCTTTCAAATTTGGAGGTACTTTACCTGAAGCCCCTGGGACATTTTCAAAATTTTCTCAAAAAAGGCTCCCAATTTTTTCTTTAAATTTCCTCTAACAATAGAGTAAAATACATTTTTAAAAGAGGCATAGGTTCGATTTTCACTGTTATATCTGAATTTTTGAAAATTGCAAAAGTTTGAATTTTTTCGTCTTCATGCAATTACAATATTAAAAATAGAGATTATTCGTTGAAATAAAATTTGTTGTCCATAATCAGTTTTTTCATTAAGGTCATGTCCATTTTTTGAAAATTCTAGAAGGTTTTGCGCAATATTGCGTGCAATATGCGGAATTTAAAAAAATAACAAAAACAAGATTTTCTCAAAAACGGCTCCAAATTTTTTCTTTAAACTTTTGGTAAGGATAGTGCTAAATGTACCATATGAGATAACATAAACGCAATTTTGGTCTCTTCTTTTGTTTTTACAAAAATTACAAAAATGTAATTTTTTGACTTGTCTCTCACGACGCTGGAATTTTTATTAGCGGCAATTTCTTTACACTATTGTACTTAAAATGAACTGTGTACATGTGCTTAAAATGAAACCATATTATGTTTCTCGAAAATTCAAGAGTTTTCTATAAAAATGAGCTCAAAATTCCACATTTTCAGAAATACTTAAATGTCATTTTTCAAATAATGAGAAAATGTCAAAAAAATGTTTTTGGGCGGCGATAGAAGGCAGCTGGCAAGAGGAGAGAATGGGTTAAGACCGTAAAGCCAGTCCACACCAAGGAAATTAGGAAACTTTACTACGAGAAAGTCTGTGCCATTCTGTAGCACCACTAGTTTTCTCTGTCGCCACGAAGCCTTAGAGAAGATAGCAAATAGTACTGCAGAGAAAAAAGCCTGAAGGGGGCAAATCTTACCTTCAGAAGACGAGTACACACAAGTACTATGAGACTTTCCAAATTAACAATTGGCATGGGAAGACGTCACGTATTCTACTTCCACACGTCGGCCCCTGAAATGAAAAAAGCGCCACAAAAATTTGAAGTTAGAATTGTCGGTGACCCCGACACTGCTTTTCGGGCACATTCCTTTTATCGAGTAATATGCTCATTTATATATTTGTATTAATTAATTTATGTTTATTAATTAATTTATTTTTATGAGTTAATTTATTTTTATGAATTAATTCATGTTTATTAATTACTTTATTTTTATTAGTTTGTTTATATTTATTAATTAATTTATATTTATTAATTAATTTATATTTATTTATTTTTATTAATTTATTTACTTATTTTCTAAACATTCCAGATTTTAGTCTGCTTATTACTAACCACTACCATTTCCTAACCACTAATTACTTTTTACCTCATAGACCCAAACGTTCCTAGAAATTGTCCCAATTCTTTCATGAAGTTAAACTTTTTATCTTCGACAAGAATGGCATCTTTATGTCGGCAGTAGTAGTTCCCCAATCCCATCCATTTTACTCTCTAGATTTCGGCACACCAATTTAAGACGTCGAGTCTTCTGCATCGCCGCAAACCATGTACCACCACTATTTGTGTCTTTACATCTAAATTTCATCCACCGTCTAGCCATATGTCATTTGTAATATTTCCTTTTTGATGAATGCTCATTTTTCCTTTGACTAGTTCAGAAAGAACACACATCTAAGACAATATTTTTTAGAAATCACCCTTATCTCTTAAAGAAGCTGGTGTCTGTAGTCATTCCTAAAGATGCGATTTTTATTTCTTTAATTTAAATATTTGTATGCCCCTCTAAAAATGTGACTTGGGCTCTTTCTAAAACAAGCTATTGAAATGTTAGAATGGATAAGGACAATGTAATTATTAATTTAGTAATTACAACAATTATTACATTACTTCTTTCAGATCAAACCTCGCAACTCGTAAAATTATCAACTATTTTTCACTTAAAGTAACAGAACAAATTTATTAGAATACTCATTTAAATGAACAATTTCTTACATATTTATACGACATGTCTAGACGATATGAAACGGGAGGGCGCTTTGTCGATGTTGAATTGTTTCATTCATGCAGTATCCATCAAGCAACCCCTCCATCGAGGAGTATATTGGTTTAGCGACCACAAAGCTATACTCTGAGAGGGTGCAACGCAGAAATATTATCCCGCCCCAACGCCGTCCCTTCCACCCCACCTTCATTTCGGTCGCCATTAACGGTATCCCTCATTTTAACGAGGCGTTAATCATCGGCTCGGTCACTGGCAGGGCGGCGAGGAAGGCGGGGATAGCGAGGGGGGGGGAGGACTAGGTGGACGAGGACAGAGAGGACAATGGGGAGGCGGAAGAGAAGGTGACGTTGCACAGAGGGTCGAAATAGCACTGTTTTCGGTGGATACAAAGTATTCCCCAACAATAAAATGTAGGAGAAGGCGGAGAGTTTTGGGACTTGGGATGCATACCCTTAAAGTTTTGGGACTGAATTTGTAGGGGGGGGATAATAAAATTTCAAATTCCTTTTGACATAACTGTACCATATAATGTTTTTTATAGCTACATAATAGGAGCAAAAAGCTCGATACAACATTTTTTGTTGAGATTCTGTGCAATATTTTTGTTTGGAATGTAAATTTATACCATTTAAAGATTTAATAAGCTAATATTATACCTTTTCTGGTCGAAAGAGGTTTATTGGTGTACTTTCAGTTATCTGCAGTGTAATATTGTTGTTAGTGACGTATGAAACTTCGTTATAAGAAATGTCTTACCACACGTTCATTGGAAAAGAACTGATCATTATCAATGCCTCTATATGCACTAGGCGTTTGTAACATTTATTATGAGACATTGTGGACATGGAAAATATAAAATCCTTCGGCTGTTGTTAAAAAACAGGGACAGTCAATCCGATGTTATGGTGTAAGATATGAAATTAGAGAGTCAAATTTAGCAAATTACATTTGGAGTGCAAAAACACTTGGTATTGGCAATGTATGCCTCTCAACCAAAACTTTTTGTCATATCACGTACTTGACTCATCGAATTTACAAATTTCCACGAAATCAAAATATTTTTCTACCGGATTACAATGTAGTTAGCTGGAAGAGTATCTTCAAGTAGATATAAAACTTGTGAAGTGAAGATGCTTTGTAATGTACTACAGCAATTTATTGTAAATGATTAAGATATAACATTTATATATTCTATCTCTTTCAAACGATAGCATGCAAGGTATTCGCGATCGAAATTCAGGAAATCTAAGTTTTTCGGAAGATGTATCCTGTAGAATGTTGCCAACGGGATGTGGATTTCTTCACAATATAATGTATGGCGACTAAACCTCTTCGAGTTAGGCTTCAATATCTATTCTAGGATCCTAATTTCTTAAATTGTTACTAGAACATACGATTTTAATTTGTATTGTTTAAATTTCAATTGGATAACAAAAGCAAACACATTAACAAGATTAAGGACTGCAAACCCACATATTAGACAACACTTGTAGAATTTAACTACCCTGCATTAATGGCTAAAAATAAAAAATAAAATAAAATTATAGAGCATAAAGTAGGCTCTAGAAGACCAAAAACATTTTTTAAATTTTTTTACTTGGTAGTACAATGACACGAAAATATTTTTATATGCAATATTTTTTTCGTCTTTAAACATTTTTTACAAAAATAAGCATGTCACAAAGACAACATAAAAACATAAAGGCAACAACATAAATTAAATACAAATTTATTTCACTCAGATTAATTAAATTCTTATGAATTTGTATTTCAATGCTTCTGGCTGGTGAATGTTTTAAAAGTGGAATATATGCAATCGAGAATATTAAATTTTCTCTTTCCCTTTTGGTGCAGAGAGCAGACAGGGAAATTCGGAATTTTTGCATAACATTGTTTTCAGCTTCAGTCAGATTTTCAGTCCAAGAACGCTTTCAAGTTTATTCTCCACAGTTTTAATCGAAACTTTGTTGGCGGCTTCATCTGGCGTGATTTATTTTAATTTGAACCTAAATATATTTAAAAATTAATTAAATCAATAATAATAATAGGTAATTTGAAATTCCATATGCTAAAAGGATGTTCGACCAAACTTAAAGAGCTAGTAATTTAATCTGAGCCATATTACTTCATATTTTACTAATTTTACCATGAAAAATGTCTAAATTAAACATTGTTGATTCAGTAGGTTTCAAAATAAAAATAAACCACACCTAATGAAAAGGTGAAACTAGGACAGTCGTAATGTACTTTTTACTGTTTCATATTGAAAGAATGTTATGTTTCTTGATTTGATGCTTTTTAACATTAATTTATAAAAAAGGAAATAATAATTTTTTTCTTTTATAACGGCCAAAAATAATAGATTAATTTTCACGAAATATACCCAGCGTCCACATCAAAGAGTAAAATCAGCATTGCCCTAAAAATGCGGAGTTTAATGACACTTCCAGATATCATTTAACAACTTCACTTCCCAATCGTTTAAATATCATATTTAAAGCGAATGAGGTTAATATTAAGACAGCAGCGTTCAGCTTTTTTTTTCGCACAGCCGGACCGTTTGGGCTGTTTCGGACCAGTGTGCACTGCAGGAAGGCGGGTCATCGCGGGGCGGTGATAGGGTGGGAGGGAGGGCGGCGACGGCGGGCTTTGCCCTTCTCGGGCACCGCCTCCGGCATCCTGTCCCGCCCGCGCCCCGCCCCCGCGCTGTTCGGTCATTACCGCATCGATCTCTGGCTGCGAGTGGCCGCCGCCGCCGCCGCCGCCGCCGCCGCCGCCCGCCGCCCGCCGCCCGCCGCCCATCGCCCGCCGCCCGCCTGCGTGCCCACGCGTCCGTGGAGCAGCCAGGGGCGGACGGCGGAGGATGAGGGCGCGTGCCGAGTGCACGCCTGGGCGGTGGTTGGTTGGTTGTGATTCCGGGCGCGACAACAGCTTAGGTCATTATTCCCATAAGTATAGTGCATGTTTTTCCTCGTGAGGTGGCGGTGATCTTCCCCCGCTGAAAGGCGAGATCCGGCGCCGACCTACCGTTGGTTAGCGGGGGTTTCACCTCAACCAGGAATTTCCCACCAGCGTGGCACCGCCCCAGTCGCGACAAGCTCTAAGCTCCCGACCGATCTCCCGGCATGTGTGGTAGTGTAGTACGTGTTAGTGTGTGTGTGTGTGAGGGGTAAGAATAGGACAAGGGAGAGGTAGGAAAGGTCGCGCGCGGTCCGTGTTGCGTTGGTTAGGGTACTGCTCTGGCATTCGCCTGGTGTTGATCGGAGGAACTATGGAAAACTACCGATCAGAGCAGCCGTCCGCTAGGATTCTCCTTCGACAGCGACTGAATTCGACTTAGCTGATAGGCTAGTGTCGAAAATCCGGCCACCGCCGGAAGGTGGTGATCCCTACTGTTATCGAAGTGAGAATTTCGGGTGTCCGGTCGCGTCTACAACTCCCTCCAGGAGGTGGGATCACGATGGCGTAGTTTGTCGTGGTCTCTGGTGGAGTGTCGAGTGGACGACCACCCAAACCCTGATACTCGTGGCGCCACTCACGTCGTTAGCTTGAAGATGCAGGCAGTGAGAAGGCGATGCTAAGCTCCTGGTAGTCGGATTTGCCTGGCTTCCCACCAGTTCGACCTATGGACAGGACTGGGTGAAGGCTGATTTTCGGAGTACTACGGATCCCACTTTAAAATCCGGCGGGAAACTAGATACCACCCGTCAAGTTGCCCAGGTTCCGGCGTCACCCCGGTAAATAGCTGGCGGTAGGCAATGGGGAGATGGGATTGGGGCTCCAAGCCGCCGGGACCTTAGTTCAGGTGACCCCAGTGAGGGTCTGGGATTCGTCGTGGCGGTGGCCCGATACTCTGAGCAAAGAGGAGAGAACTTGTTCCCGGTGCATGCGAGTGGCGCATTGTTTTGACTCCGGTACGAGGCTGGCATGCTAGGAGCTCTGAGCTAGCAGGGCGGCCCTTACTTAGGCATTGTATGGGGAGGTTGCCGTGAGGGCCAACTGGGTTCCGGCTGGATCCGCACATCAGCTCGGCGGCGTCTTGCGCGTCGGTAGGGGCTGAGGATAAGAGCCGCAAAGGCCAATGGGGATCGGGGACTTGTCCCCCTGAAGAAGCAAAGACAATGTGGTGATGTAGATTACATGGGGTTTCATACATATATACGCGTCCACTACTTCGGTTATTATTTACATGAGTGATGTGTGGGGTATAGTTGGGAGTTGGCGGTGACTCTCCATTGCTGGAATGTGAGACTCTGCGCCGAATTACACATCGGTTGATTGGTTGTTTCTGGGCACGTCTAGTGCTACGGTCATTGGTCCCATTAGTGTAGTGAATGTTTTATTGTATTCCAGGAGGTGACGATGATTCTACCTCACTAGATGGTGAGTTCCGGAACCACCTACTCGTCGGCTCACGGGAGTTTTCTCCCTCCAGGTATCCCCTCTCCCAGCGGAGCACCGTCCCAGCCGGGATAAGCTCGAAGCTCCTAACTGGTCTCCCGACATGAGTGGTAATGTAGTGCACGTTCAGTAAGTGTAAGCGTGTGTGCATGAAAGGGAAGAGGATAGAACAAGGAACAGGAAGGAAAGATCGCGAGCGGTTTCTATTGTTAGGGTGTTTCTCCAGCATTCGTCGGGTTTTAATCGGAGAAACAACGTAAAACCACTGAGCAGAGCAGCCAGCCACTAAAATTCTCTAGATAGCGTGTGAATTCGACCAAATTACTAATGAAAATCCGTCGGGATTCGAACCCTGGGACCTCCAGGTCAGTCACTGCAGAGACAGCGGCCAGGCTGGCTCTGAATCTCAGGCGGTTACAACTGGGAGTACTGAAGTACTGTGACAAGTGTGGTACTGAAGTACATAAAGAAGGCCTAACGATGTGTGTAAAGAGAGAAGAGGGGCAATGATGAGAGCAAATATTGCGTTCGATCATGTGCTGTTTATGAAGGTACTGCTCCGATATTATCCAGGAATTCTTCGATGAAACCATGCATGAACCAATATGAGCAGCCGACCGATTGAGTTCTCCTACATATACCGGTTGAATTGGACATAGCTACTAATCTAGTGTCTAGAATCCGCTACTGTCGGGACTTGAAGAGAAGGACATTCACTGAAGACTACGTTACAACAGCAACATTTGTGGTACAGAGCCATTTCAGCTGTAACTCTAATTGTTTGGAACATATCTTAGAAATTTGTGAGGAGTTCATGACCATCATTACTAGAAAAGCGCTCTTTAACACGGTAGTCAGCAATCATTGAAACCTACCAACGATTGTTTCATTAATGATGATTGAATTCATTTTTAAACAAAAATCATAACTATTCTGTTCATATACAAGGCAGTTTCTCACAATCTTTGACTAGTTTCTGATCACACAACTTTTATTTAAGTTGAAGTTACTCAGTAAAAAGGCGTCTGTTTCATTTTTCTAATTTGATTTCTTGCTATAAATGTGTGCAAATTTCCCTCCACTCATGACAGATAGCTTTTGTTTTCATTATCTACTTTGCCTATACACGGTGACATAAAGTTTGTCCGGAAGGCCCGCAATGTAGGCGAGACCAGGTAAAAGAGGTCCTATTTTTAGGGTGAAGATTATACAATTGTAAGAAATATTAATTACTTGGTACATTCTCTGCTACTTTGCGATAGTTAATGCAATAAAACCTTAAACACAGAATTTTCCAGAAAAATATTTTCTCCCGCTTCGGTAACTTATGTAACCCTGTTTTAAATAACTATAATCTATCAGTAAACATTGTTTTCTTATGTAGTTGTCATAGACCATAATGAATATGAATTTGTGAAAGGATATTTTTATTATGTATGGTAATAACACTACTTGTGTTTACTATATATTTTGATAAAGGGGCCAGGATAAAAGTTTTGCGGGCGGGCACTCTCATCGTTAGGCTACTGCCTATTCAGTTGGCGTGAATTGCTGTTCCTAGATAAAAGTAGAGATCAGTGTAGAGGAGGATGGCGTTAAGGTGACTCGTGCCCTTCGGATGGCAACATGTTCGGAGTATGTCAAAAACTGAAACAATATTGCTCCTGGCCGCACAGTTTCCTAGTTATG
The DNA here is from genome assembly GCA_011170035.1 of Teleogryllus occipitalis. Lineage (NCBI taxonomy): Eukaryota > Metazoa > Arthropoda > Insecta > Orthoptera > Gryllidae > Teleogryllus > Teleogryllus occipitalis. The sequence goes on along the minus strand of BLKR01004469.1, from coordinate 63,366 downwards.
CTTGGTGGTAACGTGTGCTTTGGATTGCGTGAGCGTTTGTTGCTCTCTGTTTAACATAAACTACAAAACTACCTATGTAACATCTTAAATCTGTTTGATACACC
>BLKR01004469.1:0-63162 GCA_011170035.1 Teleogryllus occipitalis | reverse complement strand
ACACCACTCCACACCACAGACCACTCCACACCACACCACACCACACACCACACCACTCCACACCACTCCACACCACACCACTCCACACCACTCCACACCACACACCACTCCACACCACACACCACTCCACACCACACACCACTCCACACCACACACCACTCCACACCACACACCACTCCACACCACACACCACTCCACACCACACCATACCATACACTACTCCATTCCATCCCACACGCCTCGTCCCTCACGACCCCACTCCGTCCCTTCCCATCCCACCCCGTCCCTTTCCTTCCCACCCAACCTCTTCTGCCTCACCCAGTCCCATCCTCTCCCTCCCAACCCTTCCCACTAAGCTCCGTCTCCTTCCTTTGCGTCCCTTCCCGTCCACTCTCGTCCTGACATTCGGTCCTTGTCGCTCGTCTCGTTCCCCCTCCCCAGTCCCGCTCTGCGCGCCAGAATTTCATTTGCGTCGCCATCAAAGCTGATATGAAACGTCCGCTGCCGCCTCGCCGCCCCGGCGTCGTCATACGCACGTTGGGCTCGTGGCCGGTGCCCCTCGGCGCGCAGCAGCACTTACGCTGCGAGTCGGCGCAAGCGGTTTCACGCGCCTTGTAATGAAGCTTAGGGCCGAATGTTTATGCTTTAATCATAATGACCAACGACAAATCAATTACCTCATATACAGGAAACTGTCTATACTTCGTTCCTTTAACGTCTTCCCTCTCCCTCTTTCGCGCGTAACCTTGAGACGTCACGTTAAAAACGAAGTATAAGGCGTCCGCCTCTTTTAAACTGGGCGATGTTTTGTCCATACGTGGTGATTAGAAGTTCGTTGGTGCGCGGAGGAACAGAAAGGTAGAAAATACAATGTGTCCCCCTAATTTTAGGGGTAAAATTTATTGATACCAATTTCGAATTGCTAGATCCTCCTGAGATATACAACGATGGCTGGAAAAGAGTAGTGGGAGGGTCACCTGACATTCAGTTTGAGCAAAAACTAAATGAGCTAGGTGTAGCTCGTAAAGTTTTAAATGTGTCACAGAGCATGTGCAGAGAAGTAAATTTCTGCATTAGGTGTGGCGACGTAAGTACAACGCTAAAAATACCATAGTAGGAGTAAAACAGGGTTGTCCTCTATCACCGCTGTTGTTTATCTTGTTTACAAGTAATTTAATGACTTGAGTGCAGGAAGCGGATACATCTGTGTCGGAAATTGATGGCCAGAAAATTCCGGGATTACTATATTCTGATGCTTAAGGGTTGACAGAGGAGTTTAAACATCCTAGAAAAGTATAGTTAGTCATGGAGACTAAAAGTAAATATTCAAAAAATAAAAATTGTCTTCAAAAATTTGTTTGTTTGAGGTAACAAAGAGAAGTAGTATTACTTGGAGAATGAGCTCGACCACGTCAAAACTTTTACGTACCTGGATGCAAAATTGCTGAGATCAAGATGTCCCCCGGTAGCTGCTCAAAGTAAAAGAAAACTTGCGCCCAAAGAAATCGTTTGCGCAATGCGCGACATAATGTTTAAATCTCTAGTTCTCCCAGCTGTGAATTATGGGCCGGAAATATGGCGAGTGGATAGTGACTGAATGAGTGAAATATGATTGGAAAGCACCAAAACAAATTATTACAGATTAAATCTCGGAGTCCCTAGATTCGTAGCAAATGTCGGCGTCTTAAGAGAAGCCGTTAGGAATTTGGAAAGATTTTAAAAAGGAAGCAATTAAGCTTTGGATTAGATTAGCAGGTGAACAGGCTGACAATCTTATGCATAGGTGCTTTAGAATGCAGTTACAGGGAAGCAACCAATGCTAGTGGTCGTACTAAATTATATTGTTACTCGAACTCGCAGGTCTGGGAGATGCTTCTCCGAAGATGGTTGGCAATGAGAGAACTCGTGAGAGAGAACGTTTACTTTCGGATATTAAAAGGTAAAATATTCTGCCAGTAAAGGGTGAAAAATGTTTGCTAGTGGCCCAAATTCACAGGATTCCAGTATGGGGTTGCGAAAGAGACGCAAGAGGGGGATACGCTTGGTTCATTGTTGGATGGACTTCGAGATCAATTAATTATATATTCTTCCGCAGAAATACAAGTGTTTCTTCCACCAATAGAGGAACATTTTAAAAAAATGTTCTGAGACTGACCTTTTGGACTTCTTTAATTTCCTGGACGAGTGTTTCTAATCTTTCGCACATGAAATGTTTGTTTCTTTTCATTCTTTAGCGTTTTACATTGAGTAATTAAAAATCTAAAGTAACCAGTTTATATAAAAAAGTATTCTTGTAAAGTTTCATTCATGGTTATCAAAAAATAATTTCCCATTAATAAATGGGAAATATAAGTCTTCCCACATATAAATTGGGAAACATAAGAGATGGCAGTTATTAGCTTCTCACTACCTTACATATTTATCTCATTTCCACCAAACTATTGCATTGATTGATATCAGACACGGATCCTTCTGCACTATTTTCGTAACTTTGTTTGCAGTTCAACTCACCGCAAAGATATCAAGTCTACACAAAATCGAACATTAATATTCCACTCAGGCAGGTCGAGTTTTTATCGTCCGATATATTAAAATATCGATTTTCTGCGCAGGTTAACCGACTATCGATGTTTCCGTCGCGCGTCACAGTCGACGTTAACTGCCACCGGTTTCCTTCGCTCGGCGCGCCCTCGCGGTGGGCGGGCGGCCCCGCGTGCTATCGACTCGCGCTTGACAGTCTCATTACCGCTTAATATTTGAACGCCTCGGCGCTCTGGTGGCCCCGCCCCCGCCCAAGACCCCGTCTCCGCCCCCGCTCCCGCCCTCGCTCCTCTCCTCGCTCCCACCCACGTTCGCGCGCCCGCTCACGCCCAAATCCCCGTTACCGCCCACGCCCTTGCCCACCCCCTCGCTCTCACCCTCACCATCGCTCCCGCCCTCGCCTCCGCTCTCGCCTCCTCCCTCGAGCTCGCCCTCGCCCCCGTCCTCATCCTCGTCCCTTCCCTCACCACGCTCCCGCCCCCGCACCCGCTCTCGGCCCTCGGCCCTCGCCCTCGCCCTCGCCCTCGCCCTCGCCCTCGCCCTCGCCCTCGCCCTCGCCCTCGCCCTCGCCCTCGCTTCCGCTTCCGCTTCCGCTTTCGCTTCCGCTTCTGGCATGTCCTCGTACACGCTCCCGTCTCTATCCCTCCGCGGCACCATTACCATTGACACCCTTCGCCGGTGACGCCGTCTATGATGCCCCGCCGCTGCCACAGGCGTCGCCACACACCCTGCTGCTGCAGCCCACGTCACCTGCACCCCCATTGCCTTTGCCTTGCCCTGGTGCCTTTCGACAGAATTCCTTGCCACAGCTGCCATTCCAACCCTAACCCTACTGCCTTCTTCCTTCACCTCCTGTCCCCGACCCTTTCCACATCCTTTCCATTGCACTTGTCCCCGGCTTTGTCTCCTGTGACCAGTTCTTGTCTCCGATCCTGTCCCACTCTTCTGGCTCAATCACGCATCTCCACCTCTGGTCCCATCACCCCCACCCCTACTCACACGGCCTCTTTTCAAACAACTTCTCATTCTTCGCTCGTCACCCCATCGCCTCACCATACCCGCGACTCCAACTGCTCCAGACTCCCACAACACATCGCTACCCAGCCTCCACCTCGGCCGATCCTCGCGCCACTCTTGCCAGTTCGGCCGGATCGCAGCCCCGCCCCCGCCGCCATCACTGCAACCCTCCCGTTGCCCGGGAAACCATTGTTCCAACGGCGGTTGGGCTGGGGTTGCAAATTACCCTCCGTCTGGGTGACGCATGCATAATTCACAGGTGGGGGCGGTGCGGTGGGCGGGGCTGTGGGGAGGAAAGAATGAGCAGCCACCGGTTCCGCCTCCACCGCACGCGCCCCCGCCCTCGCTGAGCCACGCTGATTGTCGCTCTCTTCCTTAGGGCTCCATTTGTGGCACTTGTGGCAGTTCAGCGATTCCTTTGACATAAAGAATATAACGATGTGTTGAATTGCGGGGAACCATCATTGTAAGAGAGAAACCTACAAACCATTCGCATCTAAAATAATATCTACAGACTTTTTCGATCGCAAATTCAAAATTTTGAAATAAGAAAATCAAAATCATAAAAGATGTTCTTCCAATAATAAAAATTTTTACATATCATTCATATCATTACATATCCTTCTCAAATTATCTCATTCTCAACATTTATGTTTTCATGCTCAAAAGGAACTCAATTTCATAATTTTGCAAGGAAACGAATTCAATGATGTGCGATTGCATTCACAATACTGTCCCTCATCTGTTGAAACTATTTCACCTTCTACTTTCATTATTTTGTAACATTACGAGAAACAGATCAGTAAATGTTAAAAGAACTTTCAGAAGTGGTTCCATTCAAATTTATGTTCCGATGAAAAGAAAAGTAAGTGCATCCATTCCATTGTCGAGCAAAAGAGTTCTCTAATTTCAAAACATATTACTGTGAGAGTTTTTGATACTATTTAGGTTTATTATCTACATAAACAATCAATGTTATATTGAGAAGAGATTTCTGTATTTAATGCTACTATAAATTTTAATAATAAAACTAAAAAAATCCAGTTGTGAAATGTGGTGGATTAAAAGTTATGGTGTGAGAAAAAAAATTGAAATAGTAATTTCTATGATTTTTTCTTCAAATTGACCTACTTTTTATTAGTGTTGTGATTACGAACTTTTGCTTTCATTGAATGAACTTACTCATGACATTGCTAACCGACCTCCCTCATAATTTCTCCAAACTCATCGAACGTATCATATTGACAAAACTACTAATACCGATTCACTCTGTATTCCGCTTGTGGTCACAATATGTTCGACAAATGTACGTGATGTTAGCGTTCACAATGAGGAACGATTAAATTATCACTGTATTTGACTATCACTACCCCTACACAGCTCATGAACTAATATTCAGTTGATCACTGACACTGTTTATATGATAAATTCAAACATCATCAGCAAATAATCATGCACATGATTATCGACACACTTCAATGCAAAATTAAGTTAGGTAAACCATGATTTTTTAATAAAAATATTTATAATACGGTTTTACACGGTCTCAATTTTATTAAATGCTAATATTATTTATCTGCTAATGTGACACACGAAGTTCAAATAAATACAAAGTGATGTATAAACTGTCGTAGAAATTACAGTAGAAACAGTCCTCTCATTTCTTCAATATAAAAGTTCGATGCGGATGGCACAGGATAGTCAGGAACCGTATGTATTGCAAAATTATACAGCAGTTTAGACCAACTAACAGTTAAGGCTACTGTGTATTTTCTTGCATTCTTGACAGTTATGTTCTCTACACCTTTTAGCAATTTGGTAATTTACATTTTAATTACCTAGTTGCACCAGAGAAATATTCAAACATCAAGATATTGTGCAGAGTTGTCAGACACTTGTAGCGTATCATATGTTTGGTGTGATTAATCATCTTGGGAGACATTTTTGTACCTTTTTTAGTTACAGAACCTTTTTGAGTTTTGGAAAAAGTCATTTAAAGTCATTTGAGGCACTGAAAATCACAAATGCCATAGTGTTTACAAATTGCTGGAAATGTGCATATAACGGCGTGAGAGATATTTCAAAAAAATACATTTCTGTAATTTTTGAACAAAACAAAAGAGTACAGCAAAATGATCTTTATGTCACATTACACAGTGAAATTAGCACTATATATTGGAAAAATATTTAAAGAAAAACTTAAGGCTATTTTTGAGATGGCTATTTTTGATATTTGAAATGGCGTATGAGCGTTTCTGAAAATGCGGAATATTGAGTTCATTTTAACACAAAACTCTTGATTTTTCGAGAAACTTTATTCATATTATTTAAAGCAAATGTACTCATAAATACAATAATGTGGACAAATTGTCGCTAGTGGAAATATTAACGACGTGAGAGACAAGCCAAAAAAATATTTTTTTGTAATTTTTGAGAAAAACATGGGATAGAGCAATATGATGTTTATGTTATCCTATAAAGTCTATTTAGCGCTATCCCTACCAAAAATTTAAAGAAAAAAATTAGAGCCGTTTTTGAGAAAATCTTGTTTTTGTAATTCACTTCAATGTGCTTCAACTTGTATCACCGGAATAATGTGGTCTGCTGCCGCTAGGGCGCACTGTTGTCAAAAAAAAAAAATCAATTTGTCAGTCCCATAAAAGTAAATTCAAAGATTTCTCATGGACATCAATTCCACAAAAAGAAGTGTATGGATTGATTCGAAATATTTACTGGCTCCTCTTCAGGATATAACACAGTGCCCGTTTGGTAAAGATTAAGGCAACACAAATGCGGAAAATAAATAATTTAAATAACATGCTGGTAGATGCACCACGATCATTATTTATCACCCGTCGCTAAATAGGGTCACAGAGTAAGCATAGAGAAGTGGCCGTGTGACCAATCTCTTTGATAGTTGGCACTCTACGTGTTTTCATGAAGATTTTTATGCTGTTCATTTCTTGTAACTCTAGTAGAAGGCGCTGAAGAACAGGATGGCGCTTCAGTTAAATGCAATTGCCAATCATGGGAACCCAGCTTCATTACTCGTATTGCTGGGCGTTGCCGTGTGACGCGGAGCGACGCACACCGAGGAGGCCAGGAGGATGCGCAGGATGGAGAGAGGAGGGAGAGAAAGAGAGAGGGGGAGAGAAAGAGAGAGGGGGAGGGAAATAGAGGGGGTGGGGAAGAGAGAGGGATGGAAGAGGAGAGAGGGAAAAAGAGAGGGGGAAATAGGTGGAACAAGGTAGAAAGACGAAAAAGAGAGTGGGAAGAGAGAGAGAGAGAGAGAAGGAAGAGAGGGAAAGAGGAAAATAGAAAGAGAAGAGAGAGGAGAGAGAGAGGCGAAAGAAGAGAGTTTAGGGGAAAAGAGGCAGGGTAAAATGACAGAGGGAAAAGAGTGAAAAAGAGAGAGGAAAATAAAGTTAAAAACAGAAAAGGAAAAAAGATGGAAAAAGAGAGAGGCGAAAAGAGCGTAGATGGAAAGAGAGTGAGTAGGGTAAAAGAGAGAGGGATAAAAGGAGGGGAAAGAGAGAGCGAAAGCGTTAAAATACAGGGAGAAAAAAGAGAGAGAAGAGAGAGCGAAAGCGTTAAAATACAGGGAGAAAAAAGAGAGAGAAGTGAGAGTGAAAGCGTTAAAATACAGGGAGAAAAAAGAGAGAGAAGAGAGGAGAGAAAAAGAAAAGATAGATGGGGAAAGGGAGAGGGGGAAAGGACAAAGCGGGAAAAGAGAGGAAGGGAAAGAGAGAATGGGAAAAGAGAAAGAAGGGGAGAGAGAGAAAGGGAAAAGGAAGAAAGGAGAAATGAGAGAGAGGGGAGAAAAAGAGAGGAGAAAGAAAGGGAGGGGAAACAAGAAAGCGGAAAAAGAGAGGACGGAAAAGAGAGAAGAGGGAAAGAGGAGGAAAATGAAAGGGGGTGATGAGAGAGAGGGGGAAAGAAAGATGGAAAACAAGAGAGGAAAAAGAGAGGGCGGGATAAAAGAGAGGAAGGGAAAAAGCGAGCAGTGGAAAGAGAGATCTGGAAAAAGAGGGAGAGAAAAAGAGGGGAAAAGAGAGTGAGAGAAAAGAGACAGCAGGACGTCTGCCGGGTTCTGCTAGTTGTTAATAAGTGCACAGTTGAGAACCTAACTAAACTATCAACTTAAGCTTTAACGCTGTCACTGAACGAGTCGATCGTTCTTACCTAGTTGTTGTATAACGTCAGATTTTTTTTCAGGACACACTCATCTACTGATAATATATAACATAAATAAAGTTCATAATAAAAATACATCAGCTAATGAAAATAAATTGACATCATTACACAATATTATATTTTCTATTTACTAAAATATTTTGGAATCTCTGTGATACTTTATGGGATTTTTATAGTGTTAAGTGGAAACAGCATTTTTATAAGTGAAATATAATATGGTAAACTCTTGAGTCCTATCAAAAACGTGATAAAATTCTACTTTTTTAGTAAATTCTAATAAATTAATATATTGTAATGGGGATTTTAATATTTAGTTATGTATGTTTCATTTATTAATTAAACAAATTATCTAAGACAATTGATAAGAAAAATGTTTGATAGCTCTGGGTTGGGGACTTGGGAAAATTACGCCATCCTCGGTAGGATCTGCAGGTTATACAATAAAGGCGTACATCAAGCCTAAATTCACAAAGAAACAAAAACTGTTAAGGCCTTTTTATCATTAAAATATTTCGTAAATTAATAAACCGAAGCAAGTGAGCATTACTCTAAAGTCGTTTAACGCGTGATAACCATGTCAAATGCCTCATATATATGTGGTATAAGGTTTCCCAAGCGAATTTTGCTCACAAATTACTACCAATTTTAGGCCTAATAATCGTTAATGAAATCCATTTTTTCAGTAATCCTTGAATAACGAATTGACTTTCAAAATTCTGGTGTTACTTCTGGTTTCGTGCAGAAGCTGTAGGTGCATCCCCACTACATTTGCAATTCATTCACAATCATCCAAACGCACGTGAACACATTTACACATACACACTAGAATACGCGTGTTCACAGATACATTTACCCCCACACACACTCACACACACACATACACACACACTTGCTCGCATACTCACAGCCTCGCGCCATGCTACAGGAAAATTCCCTCGACCCTTCCAATGACCGTCGTAATTTTACCGAAATGGCAATCGAATGCTAAACACGCTACATTGTTTTAATTGAGTGTGAAGCCTTTGTTGCCAAGGCGCATAAATTGCATTGTCTATACGCATCGCGTCCCGAATTCGACAAATGTGCGAGTATAAAAATAAATGTGGCTGCTTTTTTATCGTGAACGACGCTCGTCGCTTCGGCGGTCATCCGCTCCTCCGACTGTGAATTAATGCAAAATTTACGTTTGCATTCGAATACCATAAACTACTTGCCTGAATGGCAACAGGGAATATTACTTGCGCACAAAAGCACCAGGATTTGCTCTAATCCGATGTACGAGTGGCGGTGGGGCAGCCGAATCTATTGGATTTGCTCTCCTATGAATCTTGATGACTTGATCGCAGTTCAAGGTCGCCCATCAGAAATGAAAGGTTGGTTCATGTGTGAGAATGTTTGCAGAGCGATGCTCTTTTGAAAGCTAGTCGGCAGTAAAACGTATTTCATTTCTGGAATTTGTCTCATCCACATACTGCTCATTCCATTTGTCGGGTGAATTCGAATGATTTATAATTTATTTCGTATTTCCTGGCGCGTCAACTTTTATGGTCATTAGTCCCGTAAGTGCAGTATATGTTTTTATGTTTAGGATGTGGTGGTGGCTTCCACCGCTGTATGGTGAGATCAGGTGCTGACCTACACGTTGGCTTGCGGGGTTTTCTCCTTCCAGTAATCTCCAATCAGCGGAGCACTCCTTCAGCCGATACCTGCTCCTGATTGGTTTCCCGACATGTGTGGCGCAGTGCATGTAAGTTTGTGTGTGTGTGAGGGCTGAAGGAAGAAAGAAAGAAAGAAAGATTTATAGATCCGTGGCCCATTTGTTACGGTACTACTCCAGCACTCGTCTGGTGTTGGTCGAACAACCAACGGAAAAATACCGATCAGAGCAGCCGGCCGCCATAATTACCCTACAGAGCGCTTCAGAACTCGACCAAGCTCTATATAGAAAGTGTCGAAAATTCTGCCACCGTCGGGTCTCGAACCCTACGATCCGGACAGCAGTACTGCAGTGACACCAAATGATGCCACGAGCCCCCTTGGCCAGTGCTGTAAATTCGAGGGAGAAGTCCCGTGTCCGAGAAGTGAACCGTTAGATTTCAAGAGTTAAACTATTTATCGCCATTTCTATTCGAAATTGAAATGAAATAATCCGAGCAGCTATTAAAATTACCTTTCGGCTACGCAGCCGTGGTCTATCGGACATTTTTTGCCCAAACTTTTCGTCCGCTGCTGCGGCAGACATCTTCAGTGGACGGTGTCACGCAAGTCCTTTTACACTGTCTTTTACTTTTACAGTGTCTGCCGCAGTAGCGAATGAAATGTTTGGGCAAAAAATGTCCGAAAGACCACGGCTAGGTAGCCCGAAAAGTATTTTTAATAGTGTATCCAGCCGTGAAAGCCTACATTGTTTTATTAATCCGAGAAGTGTTGGCAAATAATTTGAAATTATTTTGGGGAAGACATGACAGATGAAATTTAATGCCACCTTTAACTGAACGTATTCTAATCAGTTACAATTACAAGTCTGTTGTCGTCCACAAATGTAAACAATGAAACACATAAATTGTTTGAGAAAATGTAGCTGAAAAGTTTATACCTGAAGAACAAGTCAATCAAACCTTAGAAAATTCAGTAGATACCGTGTCCAAAAATTGTACTTTGTAGAAACATTAAAATCATATTTCATGACTTGAAGCGGATACAAACATATTTACACACCTATGATTATTCATTGAATTGCTGAAAATAACATATTACACCTTTGAATACTTTATTGTTACCTTTGAAAGTATATTGTAACGCACGTAATTCAACTTTTGGAAGCTAATACATTCACAGATTGATCTAGTTTGGCATTCGGCGAAGTTAAACGGTAAATGAATCGTTTTCAAAAGTATGTTTCGATTATGAGAGATTCCTCGTTCCAACCCTTGAGAGGTTCGCTCATTATCTTTAAATACATCTCACGTTCGTCTTTGAGGTCAATATTGGAAGTTTGTTATTACCCTTTATTAAACACTCAAAAAAATTAACAAAATACTGTCGGGTTATGGCATTTTCTGGAATAAATGAGCAGTTACACATTTCACTGAAGACTATCACCCAAAAGAGAATGATTAAATGTAATAAAATATTTTGTTTGGGTGATGAATTCATGTTAATTCACAAGAGAAGTGAGTGCATACAAACATTTGTGAAATTTTCTACTACGATCGCCAACTTAAAAATCACGGTTCAACAAACATATCACGAAAGAATATCAAATGAACACATAACAACCAACGTCATTTAAAACAGGCACACATCAGGGTCTTCCAGAATTTCCAAGTTATGAATCCAGAACCAATCATCAGAGATATCAACGATCACGTCCACTGCAATGCGGGCCCAAGTACATTTAATTTCTCGCTTGATCGACGCAGCAAATGAAAGATAATACCCATACAATCAAACGGCCATCTGCGAAGGCAAACACGCAGCATCCGAATGAACGAAGGGGAGTTGGGAAGGGGAAGAGGACCACCGCACCGCTACCCACGACCAGAAAAAGCCGTCCGCCCGCGTCGCGTCGAAGCTAATAACGCGGAAATAAATTCAATGCAAATGCATTCTGTCAGCAAACAATTGCGGGCGCCGAAAAGAACTGCCGTGTAATCAGATGCGTGACAATTCATGTGGCATGTTTGGTTTGTCATAACAGTGCATACATATTTGCATAAGCTTCCGGTTTTATTGTGTTGCGTGGGAGGGGGAGGGGGTAGCGCTTCATATTTTATTCAAGTCACGCCTGACGCGAACAAATTGCAAAAATACGCACTGTAGAAATTGTTATTAACGTTAGCCACATCTTCAAGCTAACATCTTCCCAAGGCACGTTCAGCCCCCAACCACGTAAATGCAATGGTTGTGGTCTCTTTTGGTTGTGAACGTGATGTTTGAAAAAAGTTTCATGAATAGGATGAAATTATAAATGTGTCTTTTAATATTTAGGAAATGTTTGCACTTGTAAAACAGACTGCTTGCTGGGTATTAAAATGTTTTAATGAAATGTAAATTAAAAAAGTAATTAGATTGAGCAAATGAAGATTGAGAATTGACATTAAATGAAATTTCTCCCTATAATAGTTCCTATCATCACGTTAAATACTTCTTTCATTAAAAGTTGAAACTGGTATTCAAACAACAATATTTGAAAAAATCATTAAATGACACCTATATAATTCTGACTTAATCGACGAACTAGTCACAATCGATCAATTGATGGCACTCATAAGAACATTCAATATAGATTTTTAAAAAAGTTTTAATTGCTTCGTTCACAATAATTACTGCTTAATTACATTATTCAGTTAACAAAAAATGCAAATGTTTGCTGAATTGCAATTACTAACTTCACTAATTTTAACATTGGGCGATGAATCAAGAAGGACATCAGAAGAATTGTGCGATGCTTGAAAATATTTGGAGGAAAGAGCGGAGGGAAAATTTGTTCTTAATCCTTGTTTTGTATTTGAAACATTTGTGATAGAACATACAGTAACTTGATGCCTTTATACACGGTAAGTTTCCGTAAAACGTGTCTGGTATGAATGTTATTTGGTGTGAAATTTCATTTCTGTTTAGATCGTCTATAGCAAACCTTGAGGGACACCGACAAAAATTCGACTCGGATAGGAACAATGACAATCTACTGTTATTGAAAATGCATTAATAGATATGAGGTTTTGGAAGGTTTTTATTAAATAGTTTTGCGTACCAATATCCAATTTAAAGTAGAGATCTAGGTAAAATATTCTTTCAAATGCTTATGGCACAGTAGTAATAGTAGTAGTATGATATACCTTTTGGAAGGCAGAGTGTACTCTTTCTAGTATTAGCCTCAATATTTGGTATGTCGTTGAGTGACCTGATATGAAACCGAATTGACGAGATGCAATTGAGTTCGTTTAATGTGTCTGATGAGGATTTTTTTTTTCAAAAATTTTAGACACGATGGGTTGAAAACAGATAAATCTGGAGTTTTATGCATGAGATTATTGTTTGGTTTTGGTGTTGGATGTATTATTGTATAATTTCATGTTAGGAAATTAACCTGTTCTAAAAATGGACTTGTATATATTGTTTAAAAATGCAATGGCATGTTAGGTAATGTTGTGAGAATGATTTATGAATTTGGTCGTGACCTGGCTACTTTTACTTTTTTGCATACATAGAGTAAAGTAATCGATGTAATCCTTTGTGAAAAACTGCGATTTTGGGGCAGAAAGAGCTATTTTTCTTGATACCCGAAAAGTGAATAACTCTTGTTTCTACATGTACTGAATTACTTCCTCTTGCACGATGTATGCTCAGAATCCATGTTTTGTGGGATTATTGAGAGCGAAAATTGGATTGCAATAAATATCTGTCCATGAACAACGCTAGCGGCTCAACAGGCAGGCAGAATTTACACCAAAACTGATATTCCTCAACCAATGTGGTTTTTGTCGCGGTCCCTGGACTTTGCAAAGGATGGTACCTTTTAGGGGTACTTTAAATGAAGCCTCGGTTAACATTTTCAAAGGTTTCTCAAAACTTACTCCCAATTGGTCCTCCAGTCTCTTTCCCGAATATAACAATGCGAATTTATAAGATGATGCAGGTCCAATTTTCGTTGAATTTTCTGAATTTTCGAAAATTGGGAAAGTTAATTTTTTCCACCTCTTTCCACAACTACAATATAAAATAATTAATATTTTTGTTAATGGAATCCAGTCTTCTGATTTTATTTTTAACTTTTATTAACTTAATAATTCTGAGAGGTTGAGGATTTTTTAGTTTCTTCTCAATTTTTTTGTGAAACAAAACGCAATGGCAAGAAATATATTCCGGTAACTTTATCTGTTACTACATTAAACCTAATTAACGAGTAAAATATTATTTACAAATTACATCACAAAAAATTACTAGAAGCCACAGCTGTGGCTAAAAGAGAATATTGCAAATACAGGTGTGACACAAGGCTCTACGAACATCAAAAATTGGCGTTCGATTTCAATTTTCATTATGAAGGTTATGGTTGAAATTCCTTGATTGTTGAGTCGAGACTTCTGTGCATTCCATGCCTCTGCTGGGGGTTTTATATCTTCATAAAAATGAAATGCTTGCACGCTGAGACGCTACGAGCGTGCTTGATGAAGAATTTCTTGAATTCCTCATCCTATGAGTTCACTCAATGAACATGTGGCGGAATGGCTTCGTGGTACATTGCTTCCCAGAAGAAAATTCATCCATGTTAAAAGGAAAATGAGCACATAAAAATTTATAAATTTCGACGCATCCAAGTACGTGTCTTTATGATTGTGGATTGATTGATTGACTTTTTTGGGTTTCCGGACGCGTCAACTGCTTTGGTCATTAGTCCCGTTAGTATAGTGCATGATTTTTCTCGGGAGATGACAGCGATCTTCCCCCGCGGGATGGCGAGATCCGGCGCCGACCTACCGGCGGTTAGTGGGATTTACCCCTAACCAGGACTCTCCCACCAGCGTAGCACCGCTCCAGCCGGGACAAGCTCTAAGCTCCCGACCAGTCTCCCGGAATATGTGGAAGTGTAGTGCATGTTAGTGTAAGTGTGAGTGCGTGTGTGTGTGTGTGTAAGAGAAGAGTATAGGACAAGGAAGAGGAAGCAAAGATCGCGCGCGGTCCGTGGCCCGTTTGTTAGGGTACTGCTCCGGCATTCGCCTGGTGTTGATCGGAGAGACTACGAAAAACTACTGATCAGAGCAGCCGGACGCTAGAATTCTCCTCCAGACAGCGACTGAATTCGACCTAGCTGAAAAGCTAGTATCGAAAATCCTGCCGTCGTCATGATTGTGGAGTGAATGACCGATGAGTATCTACGATAATCTTTAAACGTTCTTAAATAATTTAAAATCATTAACTAATGATTTAATTTCTGAAGGATTATATGCGGATAATTTCGTCTTTTGAATACATTTTCACAGATGTTCCTCTGATGTGAGAAAGCTTTGAGGCAGATAACTTTTGATTTATTCCGGCAAATCCCAGAGGTAACTTTATGAATTATAAATGTTTAAAATATTTTCATTATCTACTAAAGTATATGTGGAAAGTTAATTGAATTTAAACATCAAAGAAGGGCATTTTGGAATGAAGACGACTCGGTTTCGTTGTTTTTAATACTTTTGGATGTTCCAAACTCACTTCTTTTAAATATGTCAATATAAATCATTGTTCTTTTTTTTCTGTTTTTCATTGTACCGTATATCTTTCGGAACATCCAAGCATCAGCGTTCAAATAGCAGAGACTATTTGTCCTTCTTGAACAACCATTCATTCATTCATTCATTCATTCATTCATTATTTAATGACTATGTGGAAGAAAGTAATACAACATGGTAAAAGCCAGCTTGGTAAAATAAATGTCTAAAATCTGAAAATCAAATCATCCTGTCATTAAATGTTGTGCTTGTACCACGATTGTTGAAGTGTGATTGTGTAGAAGTTTTTCATAAGCAGTTGATTCCCTAATATTTATCGCAATATATTATTGATTCCCTAATATATATTATTGCAATCTTTATTTGAGCAATTGGGATTAAATTAGTACATCTGATTACTGACATCAAGAGGCAGAGAGAGAGAAAGGAAGCACAGGAAGAAAGGGAGAGAAAGATATAGAGAGAAAGAAAGAGGCAGAGAGAGAGAAAAATAAAGAGAGAGAGAGAGAGAGAGAGAGAGAGAGAGAGAGTAATAGCGACACTCACTTGCAGGTAGTTATATGTCGTCTAAACAATGCAAACCATTATGACAACAAGACAAAGAGTGCAGTGTGACAGAAAGAGAAAATATACTACCCTACAAGTTACAGATCTCATGTTGGAGAACACTTCACGTGAAATCCTCGTCTGTTTCTATCGAGTCAGCACCAGAAGAACTGGCTCGAGGCCGAATCTTTCGGAGGCCCGGCCGAATCGAGTTAGAAATTACATCAGCCGTGTATTCCAGACGTTTGCACCCGTTGCCTACACGAAATTCAATATGCTAATGCAGCGCCACGGCACTTTGAGTCGCACATTCAGAAAGTCGTCTTCTGGATTTGCTACAGATGTTTCCACTTTCGGGAGCTTTCTTCCAAGAATATCGGAGTACCACTTCCCGCATCGCCGAAGCGTCCTTCCAAAGATGGGACTCTCTTTAAGCTACGGCCCCGTTTGATTGCCAAGGGACGCTTTGAGAAGATTAAATATTTAGTCAGGAATAAGGAAAGAAATGATTTTCAATGAATTGTGAAATTGGGGAATGCCTAAAGCTTTTAGTTTCGTGCTTTTTTGGTACAAAGCGCATACTTTGAAAGTACCGAAGATATTGAAGTAGTCAACTTCTTAAATTCGAAACTGGAGATCAAGCAGTCTCTGAAAGCCAACCCTTTTAGTTCAAAACCAACTAAGAGCGAAATATGTTCTAGAATTATTGAATAAATTGTGTTTTGGAGGGTGCAGAGGTATTCCAAATTTTTTAATGCATTCGGACAGAAATGATATATTATATTAATAATTAAATATGAGATGTTATTTTATTCCTCTAGTAACCGGCTGTAGATTTACTTTTCATCGATGAAAAATACTTATTTTCGTCATTAACTATCTATTGTTAAACAACGAAGTTAAATAGAGACAACAATATAGTAAATACAAAGAAAACCAACAGATATCACTGTATAAATTTATTAATTTATTATTAGAAGAGAAATTTGTCTTGTATGACCTCATAATCGACAGAAAGTTACATATACAAGTTGCACACAGATGGTTGAAACGACAGGATTTTTTTTAAAAGTAAGATAACTACGTCAGCAAAATACGCAAGACTCAGCGACGCACAAAACCTCGTTTGCAAAACTTAATTGGACTATGTAAAGAATCGCCAAAACTTTCCCGTCCGCCAACACAACTTATCCTTCGTTCAAACATTCAAACACAGCGTCCTATTATTCTTGTCCTCGCTGCCGCGACAGGATTAGTATTGAAGTTTTAATCTTCTTTCCTTCCTTCGTGCCCGCACCCAGACGAAGCTTCGCGGCCTTCGACCCCGTCAAAGATTTATTTTAATAACACCGATGGCGCAGATGTATGCATAACGGGGTTATTAATTCAGTAAATATCCCCCAAGTTAGTTAATCGGCCATCTTCGTTGCGCACTCCCCTCTCGTCCCTCTAACGATAACAACTGGCCCTGTTTGGAATCCAATAGGGCCAACTTTCCCCGGAGTGTGGAGGGGTGGAGGGAGGGTCGGGGGAGGGGGGATGGCGCGGTGCGGCACGGCGGGGGTGCAGGAGTAATTGCCAAACTTCTCCGCGCCGGGAATTTTTTCCCCACTTTTTCCTCCCCCTTCTCTCCGCCACGCCCCCGTCCGTTCCGGAAGGCCGTGGGTGGGAGCCGGATCTCTGTCGGACGCCGGGCGCGGGGCCGGGCGCGGGGCCAGCCTGCGGGCGGCGCCAGGGGCCGCGGGAAGACACTCGGAGGGAGGAGCGGAGTTCGACTTCCCGAGTTGGGCGAGGAGCAGACGGCGGGAGACCTTCGCTGCTCCGCTCCACGGGTTTGCTCTGCAGCGGTTGGAACGGCCCGTGGCGGGGCGCGGGTATGCAAAACCTATCCCAGTCAGTGTTTCCTTCTTCCTCCTTTGGTACATCACTTTAAAGGCTAGATGTAATAGAGATTTCAAAATAGCATTTCCTTCAGAATAACGCAGAGTTCGAGTAGATTGATTTCACTTGTTGCAACATAAGAAGAATGTACAGAATTATAGTGGTTTGAGACTAATATGGAATCTGTAAATTATTTTCCAACTTCTAATTTAACATTGTTGATGTAACTTCTGAAAGTGTAATTTTTTCTAATTTTACCAACCAGAAATAATTGTAAGAATTACTCTGTAAATGGCCACACCTACTGTCGGTAACAGTAATAGGTAAGTTCTGCTATACATTTTCAAATAAATTAAATTAAATTAAATTAAATAATAGAGGTTTCATTCATTTATGCCCATGCGAAGTGTCCTATGTTTTCTTAGTTATAAGTAGGGAGCAGTTTCTCATGTAAATCATATTTTTACAGTTACAAATTATCTGTATTCCATATTTTTTAGTGTTAGTAAGATATTCTGCATGAAGTATTCCATTCTTTTATATACTACTTTTACTTACTATTTTGCTAAAATTATATATTTTGATATTTTACTTATTACTACACATTTTATAACATTTTAGTATATTTTCATGTCAAAACGGAACGTCTCAGATACGAGTTTGACAATATATGTTTCTTGATTCGTCTTTCTGTTTTTACAAAGCAATGTCATCTTGCAGTTCTACGTCCTTAAATCCGTTGTCGTGAATTGAAAAGCTTATTTTCAAAGTGACCTGATTTGAAGGCGATTCACTGGCTTACTGCTACAACTGTTCTCGAGTAACTGGTTCTTCGTAAGCATGGTATATCCATACTATGTGGATATTTAATATTTCAAACAAAACTCGTATTGTGAGGAGCAGTTAACTTGCCCAATTAATTCTGTAGAAGTAGAACATTCCACATGATGTAATTAATCCATTTTAAAGCGTGGTTGTTGTGATTTTGTATTAGAAAATGTGAAAAAGTCTGACAATTTTAAAACACTTTTATGAATTTCTATTTTACATATTTTCTACTTTTCTTGTATATTTTTGAAAAAGTAACAACATGGAATCAGGTGTCCTACCAACTGTTGTCCACACCCATAACTTTTAAATGATTCAAGATATTGAAATGTAGTTTTCACTCGCAGTGAAGTCAAGTTTCCCCAAAGACGAATGTTGGTAGGGGTATGGCACGAAATTTTGTCTGTGTAATTTGAAATAACATGTCAGAAAATATTTTTGTCAAACTACTGCCAAAAAAATAATAAACGTTACATTATTGTTTTTCTCTTTTTATGATATATCCATTGCCTGTGAGAAAAATGTCTAGTTATCTTTAAAAATCAACGGTGGCTAAATTTCTCGATGATTCTGCATTGTTGAGCGGAATTATGTGCCTGTACGAAAACTGTATTTCAATATCTTAGACTATTTAGAAATGCTGGTGGCCCATAGTTTGGTGGGACAGGAAGTATACATATTTTGTTTTTGTTATTATTACAATTTACTTGAATGCCTAATATTAAGTAAACTGAAAATGTAAACGAATCCATTGTATATATCTATCAATATTGTCTCTCTTAACAAAAAAATAAATTTCTTTGAAGTTATCAATTAAATTTGTGTCATTTTATTTGAAATAATTATTAAATTATTATTACCCTTCCGATGCTACCCTGGATTTTCTGGACCCAGAGGTAAAATACTTTTTAATTTTTTAGGGTTTAATATTACTGTACGCTCTTCAGATTTTCAGTAGCTTCATTATTTTTGGTACTAATTCGTACCTTCAGTTATTGCGCTTCCTGGGAACATACTCCATGAGATATTTAATTTTCCTGATTTTTTGGGGTCTCCTAGACCCACAGTTGCTTTGAGGTAAGTAATAAATACATGATCTTCGTGTTTGGAATTCTAATGGAATTATGTTTATTACCTCTGTTTCCGTCTAATGCAGTGATTAGTATTACACATAACACATAATATTAAAATAGGAAGATTTAGGAGGATTATTAATTTTTATTTTTGATTATCTTGTAGCTACAAAGGTCGGAAAGGAGCGTTAAAAAAGTTCTGAAATTATGTAGCAAAAAAGTTAAAAATAATACAATAATACAAATAATTAGGTTATTCATATATTCATTTAAATTATTAGAAAAAGTAACCACATAAATTGTACTTCGAAATAGTGGGTTGGAGAAGACTAAGGTCTGATAGGCCCACAGTAGTCTGATAGGCTCAGAGTAGCAGAGTAGCATGTTATTAATAATACATTCAAAGTAAAATAACATAATACTAATAGGAGGAGTTAATTCAAAACATCTAATACAACACAAAAATATCGCACCTTGATTCCAAAACAATCTCCAAGAATTAATCAAATATTAAATTACGACACATTTTCATTCAATGCATTTTATAAGAATCAGATTTCCAATATGAAGGAAAAATAAATGTTTTATCTTATTTTATATTATCCTTTTTTACTATTTAATATTGCATCTCACTCGCAAAATTGATTCATGGATAGTAAATATTTTTTGCGTACCCGCAAATTTGTAAATATTATTAATTCAATAAACAAATAGCTTACTTTTCTGAAATTTATTAATTTAGAATTATTAGAGGGCCTTTATACCTTCCAGTACAGGCTTTATCAATAATTAGTCTGTTAAGAATTTAAAGCTAAAACGTAACTTTAAGTATTATAAAGAGGGAGCTCAATACTTTTTTTGGCCTTAATTACCCAAAATAAGTTGTTATCCATAGCCTCGTAACAAGTTCCAAACCTCTTGCCATCGTTACCTATTAAAAGAGAAATGTACCCCTTAAATGAACTCAGTTGCCTGCTGTTTAATAAAAGACTTAGCAAGCAATGCGAAACAAATTTATCTTTATCAATGCAGATAGCGCAGTCAGAAGAAAAGCTTTTCTCTCGAGCCCGTCGTCCTTTTGCCACGAGAAACTTACACAACGCTTGGTTCAAATTCATTACGTGATATAAATTACAGACATCAGAGTATTCAAAGCAGAGGGAGCAGTGAGGAAAATAAATGCATTTGCCAATGCTTAGTGTTAGCAGTCTCATTAATGCGAGGTCTGCCATAAATAACGGACAACGGGCTTGCTTGTCAAAACATAAACCGTTACGAACTGAATATCAAGACGCTCCTCGTGGAGACAAAAGAGGATGGGTCCTTGGTCTCTCTAAAGCGAGGCAAGAGGCGGTATTTAGAAGCTAAACTTTTGTTCCTTTCGTTCTGTTCAGATTTCCATCTATTCTGTATTTTGCGATTTATTCTTCTACGTAAAAACAGTCATTTTATTACTTTCTCGAATACGTACGCATAGAGTATGGGGTATGGAAGAGGTGGCTCTGGGGCGGCTGGGACGGTGCCACACTTGTCGTACTGGTTGGAGGAAACTCCGTTAGCGGACAGTAGGTCGGCGCCGGATCTCACCATCCAGCGGGGGAAGATCACTGACACTTCCCCCGTTCGCTACACTTACGGGACTAATGACCTTAGCCGTTGTCGCGCCCGGGTTCATTAACCACCCAACCAACATTGATTAATACGAGTGAATACGTAATATAGAGGAAGTCATTTGATGTTGCGGCAAAAAACAGTTTTCTTCGAAAAAAAAAACCTTCTATTTTGCAGTTCTAATACCAAAAAATGAGTAAAACTTGTTCCGATAGATACTAAATTCCTTTCTCTAACACGTTGTGCAGTAAGAATCCACGATTTGTGGATCTTTGATGCTGAAAAATTAGTTTAAGCCAAAGCGTCTATCCTTCTCTCCGATCGTCGTGTGTGAGCAACACCAGCGCCTAAATTCTTCCTTAGAATTTAATTAAAATTAATATTTCACGATATTTTTGGAATGACCATGATAATTTGAAATGCATTCTTTGAATTTTTGGAGTAAATTACGTGAAGTCCAAACTTATTTAATTTTGTTTACGTAAGTCTCAGTGTTATCATCTAATGTTCGCTGAAGCTGTTGTAACGTAATCAGGGATGCACCACTCTCTGTTTTCACAAAAAAGAAGAACAACAAGCTGTCGTTATCCGTGTTTTGTGATCTAAATGTGTATTAAAAGCTGAAATCCTAAGAATACTTGCAGCAAAACGTGGGTGCAATGTTTTTCCTAGGCAAAGAGTTTTCAGTGGATTGAAACGTTCGAAAGTAAACAAACATGAGCACAGGATGAGAAGGTAGTAAGATGTCCAGTCTAATCCACTATTGATCTCAATATTGACCAAATCCGTGCCCTGACTCTGAATAATGACGAGAGACTACTGACGAAGTAACAAACCCAATACACATTAGTCCGGTTCTGCATATGAGAATGCGGAGATGAATTCTTTTGTTGCAAGAGAACGCGCATCCACACAGTGCCGACCAAGCTCTTCATAATCTGTCTTTCAAGGTGTAAAAGCATACCGGATACAATTTCGATGTTGTCACATCTCTATACCATCTTTTGTTTTGAACAAGAATGCTTTAAGAGGCCGAAGTTTTGCCTTCGACCTTTAGGTGAGGAAGAATTGCCTACATGGCTTGCTGCTCAAACGAAAATCCTTTTTCTTCCTGAGAGTATCGGAAAGATTGTGCTATGATGAACCAAGAAGATTGAAAAGCATCGTGCCTGTGTTCAAAAATGGTCTCATTGTAAATTCTTTACTGTTTTAATCAATTATAAACATTTAGTGCAGACACCTATTGACTTTCCCTCGTATATTGAGGGTAGTTTGCAGACATGATACGGACGTATGCCCTAAGGTCGGAAATATATTTGACTCATGGTTCATTTCTCTCAAGACATCAACCTCATTAGTTACTGGCATTCCTTCTTTCTTTTCAGAAACACCAGTTTTTTTGCATTGAAATTTTTAAGGAGCCTTGTGTGTTCTTCACTTCGAAAAGTATATTTTTAAGTCACCCTTTTTATAACACAAGCGTCTATCGCCTAGCAACTCGCTTTATTTTTTTATTAAACTATGTTGTTCTTTCTACACGTTCCCTCTTTCTCTATTGATAGTCCTATCTTTCTTCAACGCCCACTTTCTTTCCCTCATGTTTCCCCCTCATTTCATTCTCTACTTTCCTTTGCCTCTTTCGAAGTCCCCCCTCCGGCTCTTCTACTATCCTTGTCGCTCTTGCGCCGTCGATTGCAGGCGTCGTCTTCGACGATCTATCCCATTCGTAATTAAAGTGTTACTGGCCCGGAAAGTTAAAAAAAGGCTGGTTTAATTAGGAAGGATGTTGGTTCCCGGAGATCGCAGAAAGAAGGCCGACCCCGCCCCCTCATTAAGAGAGACCGCCTGCGCCGTCCCCCTCCCCACTTCACGGGCGGCGACTGGGAGGGGTAGGGAGAGGGGTGGGGAGGGGGCGGGGCTGGGTCATCTTACACAAAAGGGACGCGCTGGCAAAAGCAGAATGCACAGCGTGTTGTGGCAGCCCACCCTAACGAGGCGTGGCGAAGTAAAGCTCTCTCAGACTGGACAAAAATACGTACTATGTGATATTTTCAAAAGTAATGACATTCATCAGTAAATTTAGTTTTGATGGGAATATATTGATCAAGAAGAGAAGTGTTGATAAGTAGTATTAATCTAAAATCGCTATTTATCAAGAATCTTTATCAAGTTCGGACTTACAAATAATAGCATACACGGGTGCATACTTGCTTATGAATTGCATCACATCTACTCGCTCCAATGGCCGTGGGCTGCAAGCGCAAACGTATGTCCTTGAGAGAATCACACGCTATTTAAAGGTTTGATCACAAATACAGACTGACGATTGAGAGACATATGGGTTTGTAACATATTGATGCGAATTCACTGCCATTCTTTGAGTCATACGAGGGGAAAATTTTATCAAAAAAGCTTTGAGACGTTTTTGAGAACATTATTGTTTAGAATTGTTTGAAAAGAGCCCATGCTTCACGCAAAATTACGAAAAAGCTACTCATTTTCGAAAATTTTCACATGACTTTATCTCAAGTCATATTTCTGATAAAAAGATTACACTACCAGAAAACGTGTTAATTCAATATTGTAGTTTTAAAAAGACGGCGAAAAAATAAAAACTTTTGTAATTTTTGAAAATTCAGAGAGTTCACCGAAAAAGTTACCAAGACCACTTTCTTTAGCGTTCTATCCTACAAATGAGGAAAAATTTAAAGAAAAATTGGAATGTTTTGGAAAATAACATTTAAAAAATCGTAATTTCACGCAAAATTACGCAAAAAATACTCATAAATATTTTCGATAAGTTTCGAAAATATTCTCAATATTTTTGAAAAATTGAACATGATTTGAATTCAAGTTTGATGCACAAAGTTCATTAAGAACATTATTTCCATCTTTATTATTGTAGTTGAAGCAAGACGCCGAAAAAATTGTGAACTTTTGCAATTTTCGAAAATTTAGGGTTAGAACAAAAATGCGACCTACGTGATTTATTTAAGCGTATTTTGCTCTGTCAGAGTAAATACTTTAAAGAAAAAATTGCATACATTTTTTTAAAGAAATTGAAAAGCTTGTTGTGGCTTCATTCAAATTAACCCCCAAAAACAAAATATCCATGTCAAACTCGCATGGGCTTGAGTTCGTTTAAATTGATGTGTAAATAAAAGTTTTGGAGAAAGTCGTCTGAGTGGTTTAGGCGCTAATGTTGATCACAGTCGGACGGACAGACAGACAGCTTTTGCCGTCAATCGATTTTTCAGTGACACATTCTCACAAAAATAGATTCTGACGTACGCACAACGTATGCACACGTGACGTGCGCACAACGTATTAGATGAAGTAATTTGCTACATAGTAGGAACAAGATTTATCAACTTTCTCGTTACCAAGGGTCGGCAATGAGACGTTTCGTGTCGAAAATTCGCTATTTTGTCCGGGATCACTACTTAATTACAATACTTTCTCTATAATGAGTAAGCAGTACGTAATAAAGTAAGTTATGGTGCTAGAACAGCACTTACTTTCTCACGTTGTATCTAAATTTGCAAATTTCGAAAATTTATAGTGTTTAACTGAAAGTAGAATTGTACTGGAACTCAAGAAAATGTGCGCTGATTGTACTTCTCTCCCATAAGTCATATAGAGATTTAAGTGTTCTTTGACAAAACAAAACAAAACAAATAAAATCAAACTTTATTCATATATGTAGTATATTTTCTAGTCATTCAATATTTACTCAAAGAGCATCGACATCTACATCGACATATCAACCCATTGCAACAATGCTTATTCCAGTGTAGACATGTGAATATCCTTCTAGTAGTAATGAAAAGAAATAGCTGGTCTGGTTAATTGCTACTTAGAAATAGTCAATTGTAATGTGTGTGTGTGTGTGTGTGTGTGTGTGTGTGTGTGTGAGAGAAATCCGTTAACATTTGTCGTCAGTGTTCTCTCACAAAATATTATTTTCTTGCAAGGTGAATTGTTTCAGATGCATCCCTTTGACACATTACACCTTGCTAGTGGAACATGCTTGAGTAGAATGAATGTATAGGGAGCGTAGATGAGCTAATGGATGGATGAACATACATCAATTTGCGTCTTGTGTACAAATTGATGTATGAATGACAGTGAAACGTGCGTTATCGAAAACCAATCAATTTATGTAATGAAATGTATTCAGTTATATGTCCCATTGATTACATCTCATTCGATCAGGTAAAGAAAGCGATCATGAAGCAGATATTTAATGAATGCAAAGTTCTAAAAAAAATTCGGCTTACTGCATCCGTCTTGTGGAAAACATTATTAGACAATTCCGTCTTATGGAAAACATTATTAGACAATTTTCGCAGTTAAAAATAATTGAAATTAGTTGCAACGGAGTTTCCCACATTGGGACCGATTGTACACTGGCAGGATTTTTCAATCCTCTTTACCAAAAACAATTTGCAATTAATATGTTATATTTTATCATGGAAGTACACAATTTGTTTGGTAAATAATTTCTTTTAATAAAATCGTTGTTGACAGAAAAAATGAAAATCCGATCCACTTAGGCAACTTTTCCCTTCATATTTTTCCAGAGTTTGAAAACATCTGCTCCTAAGAATTATTCAAAAATTGACCTTGAGAATGACAGCAAAAGAAAGAAACATGATGTTTCCGCCAAATCACAAACACTACCAAGCGCCAATCGCTCTTACAAGGCAGCCTATACCACCCACATCACCGTCCCCACCGCCGCCACCGGCGCCGTCGCCAGCGGCAGCGCCACCGAACCAGCGCTAGCCCGCTCGGCGCGCCTAATGTGAGTTAATGATTCACTCAGCCCGCGGGGAACTCTCGCCAATTATCCAATTACAGGGCTGCTTAGGCAGCGCGCTAATGAGGGCGGCAACGAAACGGACGGCTACGCGGGGCGGGGCTGGGCGGGGTGGCAGAGCGGAGGGGGGCTGGGCGGGGAGGATCTGGGCGTGGCTTGGCAGGGTTTGGCTGAGTGGGGCGGGGCTGGGCGGAGCGGGGTTAGAGGGAAGGGCGGGGTTGGGGGGCAGGGGACGGGGAGGGGGAGGGGGCGAGGCTGGGGAGGGCGGGGCTGAGCGGGACGGGGTGGGACGGGCGAGGCGCGCGCGGGGCGAGTTGGGGCGAGGCGGGGCGGCACGCCGCGGCGCACAGCCGCAGGATTATGCCAACAATGAGATCGAATCGCCGGTGAAGGCACCGTGCGGTACCGCGCTGGGGGCAGCATTAACCAGAGCCCGCATGCTCCACGATGAGATCGAAGTTGTGGGCGGGGCGCACAAATTAAAGTTCAGAAGTGTTCGGTTCAGAGTAACCCGCAAGCTTTTAGATTTCGTCAAAGAAAAGTAGTGAATGGGAAGGGAAATTGAGTTGGTAATAAAGATGCAAAGGCATGGACAATTGGATGCCACAGGGAACGTCTACTGCTATGATCTTTAATCCCGGCAATGGGGGGGATTTTTCTCATCCTGGTAGATAGTGATTCCTTCCTCGTTGCTTAGTAAGATCCGGCGTCAACCTACACAACGGCTTCTCGAGGATGTCTATCTTCAGACCGGGAGCGGTGGCTCAGTGCATAAACTGATGTCACTGCAGTGCCTC
The DNA here is from genome assembly GCA_011170035.1 of Teleogryllus occipitalis. Lineage (NCBI taxonomy): Eukaryota > Metazoa > Arthropoda > Insecta > Orthoptera > Gryllidae > Teleogryllus > Teleogryllus occipitalis. Next base: position 36,629 of record BLKR01004469.1, on the reverse strand, counting down.
TAACTGGGAGGTCCTAGCTTCGAGTCACGACAGGGGCCAGATTGTCGACACTCGCTTGTCAGCTAGGTCGAATTCAGTCGCTATTTGGAGCAGAATGCGAACTGCTCTGAACGGTAGTGTTCCTAAGTTTAACTGATCAACACCAGGCGTAATCGGGAACAATACCCTACGGGCCACGGATCGCGCGCGATCTTTCCTTCCCCTTCCTTGTCCTATCCTCACCCCTTATACACACTTACACTACCATGCGCTACACTACCACACATGCTGAGAGACCAGTCGGGAGCTTAGAGCTTGTCCGGGTTGGGGCGGTGCGCCGCTAGTGGGAGGATACGGATCTCGCCTTCCAGCGGGGGAAGATCACCGCTATCTCCCGAGAAAAAAAAACATGCACTACAGTAACGGGAGTAATGACCTCGGTAGTTGACGCGCCCGGAATCACTAACAACCAACCAACCAATCTAACTCCAGGTATCTCTCCCAGTGGGGTACCGCCCTTAACGTCTCATATGTGTAGTAGTGTAGTGTACATAAGTTTAAGTGAAAGTTCCACAAAGGTAACTTTCATGGAAGGATTGCAATGTTGCGAAATGTTTCATAACGGAAGACAACATAAAGCTGCGAAATATGCTAGGTGAAAGAAACGTGCTACGATCATAAAATCTGGATCCTTTATTATTGTAAGAAGGTGGAATAGACAGATGAATCGTCGTTTACATTGTTTCCTACAAATGGACAGGTTGAAGTAGGGAGAACCCCAAAACGAGCCTACAATCCGGCATGCCTGCTTCCTACAATCAAGCTTGGGGGAAGTTGGGTTATGAGTGGGGTAGCTATAACGTGAAATTCAGGTGATCCTATCATTAACCTTACTAGCCGAATTACTACAAATGAATCTGTCGACTTCCTCAACAATGAAGTACTTACAATGATTTGCCAAACACTGCCCTATTCCACGATAATAAAATGCGCCCGCACACACAGCAAAAATGGTTCAGGGGTGGTTTGCGGAGATCAATATTCCAACAAATTTCTTCCCTTGCCAGTAAAATTACCAGACCTCAAGGTAATTCAATTATTATGAGGCATTTTAGAGCAGAGAGTAAGGAGCAGATTTCCAGCTGTAACATAGTTAAAACAATTGGCGGATATTTTGGTATAAGAATGGGAGAACATTATGTTGGAAACTTCAGACATTCTACAAATCTATTCCGCGATGAATTGCAACTGTTCTACATGCAAATGGTGACCTAATACCTTATTAAGAGAAAAATATCTTGTATATGTCAGTTATCCATACTATTTAGTCCAGCCCCTGTATTTAAGAAAGATTAGGAACAAAATATACATACGTTCTAGGTAGGGTTTGTCTCTATAACAGAAGATGTTATACAGAAGACGAGGAAATAGATATTAAGAAATATGGCAGTTTGTGGAAGCAATAATTCCCCTTTATAGCTAATTTTTCCCTTTTTAATTTTATTAGTTACGTCAATTTCTGTTATTCTTTTATATATTTATTCATTTTCGGAGAGCTGCAATTATATATTCTCTCTAATAAGACGCAAAATGTGTTTGTCCACAGCATGCAGCAGCCCAGTACTACAACGCATTTCAAAACGATGAGAATTCGCAGTCTTTGCATATTTTAGCTAAAAAAACGTAATAAAAATCTTGACTTTTATAAATTTAAAAAGCGTGTTTGTATTTTGTGACAAAGATTAATATCTGTAACGAGGACAAGCCACTGAGTTTCCACGGATATGATTCTCTTTTCAATGCTGTCCCTAATTTTAGTACTAAAGTGAAGGAAGTGAAACATACCTTGTGAATTATTTCCAGGAGACTTAACGGAGTACCTGAGAAATCAATAAATTCACTTCCTGTAGAAATATTAATGTGCATCCTTTAAATCATATTCAAAGAATACGCTACAGCAATGAGAAATGAAACAATACGGAATATCTAGAAGCGTTTCTACAATGCACAACGTGTTACAGGGCAGATAGAAACTATCTGGAGCGAGTAAGGATACATAAATATTTAAATAGTCCAGAAAATTTGTGCACATCGTCACCGACATAACGGTATTACTGACAAAGTAAATAACAGAAGAAATAAATATCTAAAGGTTTTACGCATTACCTCTTTCCAAGTAACAGATGTCACCCAAGAAGTAAGAAATCAAACAAAAAACTCCAAAACTGAAGGCAAAACTGAAATATCGGAACGAATATAAAAGAATAACTTATATTTATTTTTAATTAGAAGATATATTGACTATTAAAATAGCATATATATAAAAAATACTCTTTAAATGCAGATGTTTTAATTGTAGAACACATTTATTGGTTGTTTTTCAAACACTACGCCACTGTGTGACTTGTGCTAAATACATGTTTAAGCTGATAGTTGGGACGTTAAACCTACTGAATCGATCGTGAAATAAATATCGAACATTACGAACAACCACCGTTTTTCAGTATCGCTTAAGCGAGTATTTACAAACACAAATTAATGTTAGTAATTTGACCCCGCCCTACAAAGAATTAAAGAGCATTACTACCAACACGAGAGCTAACGATAAAATCAGTACGTGAACGTGTGAAGGAAAGAGGCGAAACAGCGTCCTTGTAGGTCGCCGGCGAGCGCCGATCGGGGGCAGCCGGTGAGGAATGTGAAAGCCCTCAGGAGGTTCTGGCGCTCTCGGGGAGGATCGTGTGGAAGCGGCGAGGCGGATGAAACGGTGCGGCGTGGGGTGGGCGATGCGGGTGTGGGTGGGAGCGTATTGGAATGGGCCAGTGTGGAACGTATCGGGGGGAGGGCCGGAGCAGTTGGGTAGGGCCGAGAGCGGTGGGATGGAGCGGAGTGTGGCGGGGTAGGACGAAATGGGGCGGGGCAGGGCGGAGTGGGACGGTGTGGGGCGCAATGGGGTGAGGTAGTGTGGAGAGGGATGGGGTAGGGTAGAGAGGTCCAGGGTATAGTGGAGAGTATTCGGGTAGGGTAGACAGGCGGGTTAGAGCGGAGAGAGATGAGGTAGGGTAGAGAGCGGCAGGCTAGTGCGGAGAGGGATGGGGTAAGGGAGAGGGGGCGGAGTACGGTGGAGTGGGGTGGTGTAGGGTGGAGTGGGGCGGTGTAGGGTGGAGTGGGGTGAAGTAGTACGGAGAATGATGGGGTACGGTTAGGAGTGTGATTATACGGTGTGGGGCGGGGTAGGGCGAAGAGGGGCGGGGTAGGGCGGAGTGGGGAGGAACAGGGCGAAGTGGGTCCGTCGTAGCGGAATTGGGCGGGGTAGACTGAACCGTGACAGAATGGATCAGGGCGGGGTGGGGCGTGGGGAGGCTCGGTGGGGCGGGAAACCCTGACGGCGGCGTGGAGAGTGGCGAGGGGAGTGAATCAGCAGAGGGCAAGTGAAGTGGCCCGGAAGGCAAGCAGGAACGTGAGACGAAGGGCGGCGCGGAGTTAACGCAGGGAGGGGAGCTGCAGATCGCCTCCGAGGCGGAGCACGTCCCGCTCCGAAAGGAATTTCGACTTGGCCTCCGCGCCCACGCCGCCCTCAGCCACTCCTACAGCCACCCTCAGCCACGCCGCCCTCCTCAGCCGCTCCCGGTCGCCTCCTCCGCCCATCTAACATCCTAGTCACCTCCAGCATCGGGAGGTCTTCTCATATCCCCGCACATCTAACTTCCTAGTCACCACAACCATCGAGAGGTCTTCTCATATCCCCGCACATCTAACTTCCTAGTCACCACAACCATCGAGAGGTCTTCACATATCCCCGCACATCTAACTTCCTAGCCACCCCCACCATCGAGAGGTCTTCTCATATCCCCGCACATCTAACCTCCTAGCCGCCTCCACCATCGGGAGTTCTTCACATACCCAATCACCCTAGCGTGCCGAATCCTATTGACCATACCTCTGTTTTACGTACGTCTATTTGGTCTCCCTGTCGGCCTCGTGGCATTCTCTAATTTCCACGACCGCCTCACCCCTACCAACTGTTCTTAAGACCAAAGCATTGTTCCAGACCTATTCTCTAGCTAGTCACCTCTACTGCTTCTACCAACATCTTATCTCGTGCTCCAACCACCAAAAAAAGAACCAAAGTCATGCATCATCTTTACAGCTTCTATCGTCTCAAAACCTTCCTCCTTCATTCGCGTTACGCCCACCAAACCAACCGCATGCCTAGATGTTCGTTCCCCTTTATCATACAGCGTATACGTGATGCAACTGGCGTCTTCCTTGCTATCACCTAGTAATCCGTCCTCTCCCTTCACTCTGTCAGCTCCTGCATGGCTACATGCCTCCGTATGATCATCATCCTACTCCTCTTCTTCCTTTTGCTTCGGCAACCGAGGCAGGCCTCGGCGCCGAGGAAGATCCTTCGAGGCGAAGAGACGCGCATTCCGTCTCCACCTCGGAAGATCCCGCGCGCGGCTCGGGACGAGCGGGCGTCCGCCCACGCCGCCACCGCAAGCGGACGGGGTATGCGCCCCAGTATGCGCGCGCCGGCACGGGGACGGGGGAGACGTTGAAGCATTCGAGCTGATATATTGATACGAGACCCAGCGGCCCGGCGGATCCCGGCACGCCTTCGCCGAAGAGAGGGCGAACGGAGGGGAAGAGAGGGGGAGGCGAGGGGGCGTTGAGCCGTGGGCGCGACAGACAGGTCGAGGGATCAGCCGCGAGGCGACGTGCAGCGCCGCTCCGGGCGCGATGCGTGAGAGGAGAGGGGGGTGGAGGGGAGGGGGATTTGGGGAGCGCTCCTACGTCGATGCCTTGCCCTTGTGGAACTCCCGGAAGGCATAATCACCACGACCAATGTGCGCTGTTGATGAAAGAAAGACTCTCAAGAAAACGTGAAATAAACTATCAATGCAATAAATACAGGAAGAAATCTTCTGACCAAAATGAATTAATAAAGTGAATTTTAATTTTTTTTAGGTTTTAACTTTCAAAAATTGGTATGATTCCCTTCTGCAGAGATATGTTTGGTCCTAAAGTTACATTCATTAAAAATGCTGGTTCCCATCGCAAGAGGTGCGTGGGAGGTGGGAGAGGATTTGGGGAACACTCCTACGTCGATGTGGAACCCCGAAAGGCATAATCACCTCGGCCAATGTGCGTTGTTGATGCTAGCTCTTCAGAAAACGTGAAAGAAACTATCAATACAAAAAAAAAGGGAGAAATTTTCCGAGTAAAATGAATTAATAATGTGGTATTTAATTTTTTTTATATTTCAGCTTTCAAGAATTAATATACTTACCTTTTGTAGAGATATGTGGTAAAGTTACATTCATTAAAATGCTTGTCCCCTTCACGAGAGGGACGTGGGAGGGGGAAGTGAATTTGGGGAGCCTCTTACACCGATGCCTCGCCCTTGTGGAACTCCCGGATGGCATACTCACCACGACCAATGCGCGTTGTTGAAGCTTGCTCTTAATAAAACGTTTTCTTTATTTCTGTGAAAGGTGCTTTCAAACACACAACAACGAAATCCTCTCCAATCTCGTAAATTGCGAGGAATTTCCCGGGTGGATACATTGAAATGTAAGAATGCTTCATATTCTCTAAAAAACACAACATAAATTTCATGCATATGAAATGCATTCACAAAAACATCGAATGTTGAAAGCATTAGAAATTGCAGCTGTGAATATAACATTGACTAAGGAAATATTTGACAATGGAAAACAAGGGACCAGTGAATAGAAATAAACAATAGTTCAGTCACATTGGAAATTCCGCAAGCAAATAACCTATTCATTTCAGAAATAAAAAAAGATTCTCGATCACGCATTTCCGATCCAGCATGTGCAATTGTGAACACTGTTTGCGTATTATTTACGTGTGTAAATTATCGATTCTCTTTTATTTGCATTTGTGTGCTTCGTTAACGTTTGATTTTAGCGAGCACAATGCCACGTGTAAACGCTGCGGGAGCAGGTGATTAAACAAGTTCTTTTAGGATGATTGCAAACATGAAGTCTTCTCATAAAATACCCAAAATTAACGTTGATGAGTAAATGTTTCATGATGTATTACCGAATTATAAGAAATGAATGGGTAAAATAATTGACCGTTTTGTTTATTTATTTTTTAATTTTTCATTTTGTGAACTATTAACATTTAATGTCTTTCGTTTCCATTTATGGAAATTCGACAGATAAAACATCTAGGGGGTTCGGAATGTACAATTTTCTACTGTAAATCATGTACTAAAAGGCATTTTCTGTAACATTTGTTTGCATGTATTTGAAATACTACTTCATACTCTGCTTATCTTTTCTCTGCATGGCAATGGCCCGAGAAGCAGCAACAATTCTGCTATGGTGTGACCTCTGGAAGCCCCGAAGTGGCCGGGCACAATGCACGCGGCGCTCAAACAAGTGTCACGGGGAGCGGGGAGCTTAAACGCGCCGGAGGCTGGCGGGGCACCCGTCCCCCTCCCCCCCTTCGCAGCTTCTCTCCACTCTTCGCAGTTCCACCACCGGCCCCGCGGCGACCGCCCCGCTCCGGCTCCTCCCCGCCCCACCCCACTGCGCCCCATCCCACCCCGCCCCGAGGCGCCGCTCCGGCTCCTCCACTCCCCGCCCCGCCCCGCGGCGTCGCTTTGGTTCCTCCCCGCCCTACCCCGCCGCGCTGCACCCCGCCTCGCCCCACGACGTCGGTCCGGCTGCTCCGCACCCCGCCCCGCGGCGTCGCTCCAGCTCCTCCCAGCCCCGCCCCCGCCAGTGCCGGCTTGTGCCCGCCCTCCTCCGGACCCGCTCCGCCACAAAAGACAGGCGCCCCTGAAAGGGCCGCAAGCGCCACACAATGAGCCCAAGGCGCAGAAACAGATATCGGAGCGGAAGGGGGATTGGAAAGCAGGCGCCGCGGCCGGGCGACGCCCTCATCTGCGCTCCCCTCCACCCGGACCACGTGACACACCGCCACGCACACTCGGTTCCGAACTCAGTGAGCATTTGAAGTGCCACCCTTTTTCACTTCTCGTCCTCCATGTTTATTTCAGTTTACATCTTCTCTCCCTTTCTTTCGTCCCCTTTTCTTTTCCCTTCGTATGTTCTTTCGTCTCCCGCAAAGAAGTATGATTCGTTGTCTTTTTCAGACGCAGGAAAACATATGTTATCTCTTACGATTTTTTTCCATGCGAGGATTTTTTTTGGCCTCTTGCATGAACTCATTTATGAATCAAAAACTGAAAATATCGCAATGTCGTTCAAATAGCTACGCCACGGTCAAAATGTCATAATGATTGTTCAGATAACATTTGTTCAAATAAGTTTCATTTATTCAAATAAGTTTCATATTATACATGTTTTTACTTTCTCGTATAATACATAAAATAATGAAAGTTATGTAAAAATCAACAAATCTGTGTCGAGGTATTAGCAAAGAATACGCTTTTGGAGGGTCCCTGATACCCATAAAAGAATTGTTTAAAGTCTTTTTTTTGTGTGTGTGAAAAACACTAGCGTCTAAACAGTACACGATATTTTTTTCAAAATGTATGTTCTCTTGACCTATCAACTTGACGCTCTGCAAATTCGAAACTAAGTTTTAAATTTATGGAGATTCTTTACATGAATATTTTCAACATTTTCTCAAATGTAACTCCAGATTATTTGGTTAAATATATTGTTCTAGAAGAGCAGAGTGGGCATAGGAGTGTTGTACCATTCTGATTTTCTTTAAAACTTGAATTTCGAAGATTGTATGAGTTTAACTTTCTTGAACATGTCCTACAAATTCATGATATAAACTAGAGGTTTCGGTCTCAAAAAAATCTACTATTCATCATTGTATCTTTAAATCACTTCGGGTTCAACAATGTTTCGAAATATTAGAATTTCTCCCACAATTTTGAATCAAATTTTGACCATTGTCGGAAAATATATTAACAATACTTTAATACATGTCAAAAATTTCACATATGTCATTTTTTCGATCTTCTTGCTACCATTTACAATTTAAGTGACGTTTGTGGTTCAATGGAATTAAACGTTTTGAATGGTCTCTTCTGACTTTTGTAGAATTTTTTTTAGTAAGTGAAGCAACAAATGGCGCCAAACACTTAAACAAAATTCTTTACTTATACTTTATATATACATTTTCATTTGAAAAAAATCCTTGCGGCGTTTTAATTAATTATTTCAGAGGATTGAAAAACTATTAAAATCTTAAATATCGCATGTGTTTATGTATTCAAATCGACCAGATAAACGTGACAATACAAAATTAATCACAAATTAATTAAATCACAATTAAATTGGAAATATTTTTATGCTTTATTTGCTATGTTTTTTGAACAGACAAATAGAAAAAAGTGTTTATTGAGAGTACAATGATGGTTTCTGTAGTTTAACTTCCGAGTATTTCTAATACTTTCAAGCATTTCTGCCATGGCAATAAAAGTTGTTGCGTATGCGCTTTTATTTTTTACCTCTACATTTTAATATTACGATATATTTCAAAATTACGTTTGGATAACTGAAATGTGTGCTTTTTTCTGGTTTTGCAGTGATCTACGTTCTTGTTTTCAACTGAGTGCATCTCAATTGTGTTGTTTTCTCAACTGGAGATCGAGGAAGAAGATAGAACTTCACATTGCTGGTTTATATCGAGCGCAGTGTTAAAGTTCATTGTCACGGTCTTCATTTACTACTTTAACACTGTTTTCTATAGTGCGCGAAGCAGAGGAAAATTCCCACGCATCCCTTGCAGCTGTCCCTACAAAAGCAGTCGGGTGGGGATGAAATGACAGCAGCAACTGTATAAGATGAGAGATTAGACTTGAACTCAAGTCATTGGACGTGAGGAAGAAAGGGAGTAGGAAGGAAAAACAGAAATTATAGGAAGAAGTCAAGAGTAATAATTGAATAGCAATAGGTAGCTATAGAGTGTGATAGTTACACGGAATTTTATATATTTTGTTACAGTTTACGGCATAACGTTTCTGACAACAGATATCCTACGGGCCATTATAAGGTAGATAGTAGCAAAGCCACGAAGTAAGATAATTAAAAAATCAGAAGGAAAATGAAAACTTATGTTAAGACAAAAGCAGTGCAACTTCTACCACTCGTTCTTTCAACATTCCTTCCATTTCTTCTTCCCTTCCTTTTCCTTCTCTTTCTTTCTTACTATAATTTCTTTGAGGGACACCAGAAAAGAAAGAATAATTGACGTAACACCAACAGGGGATCCTTGAAAAAGAAACATACCCAGGAGCAGGGTAAGTAAAATAGAGATACTCTACCATAGATTTTAACAGTGAAGGAAGAGCGAATGAGATACCTCTAAGAGACTACTTTTAGTTCTCTAGCGTCTCTGGCCGGAAAATGACAGGATTTGAGTCCCAACAGTGGCGGATTTTCGACACTAGCTCCACACCAAGGCCGAGTGTAGCCATTGTTTGGGGGAGAATTCTAGGATGTTGTAATTGATAGTTTTTTGTGTTTCTTCCTATCAATATCAGCACATAACGGGTCAGTACCCTAACAAACAGGACTCGGATTTCGGATTACCATCCCGTTCTCAACCTTATCCCTCCCTCTCCCATTCCACACCTACACTTACATGTACTACATTGCCATTCATGTCAAGCTAGCAAGTAGTAGCTTAGAATTGGTCTTATCCATGGGTACTGCGTTGACGGTGATACCTCGAAATGGGGAAACATCCAGCAAGCATACGTGCAGGTCAGCACCGGATCTCAAGGCCCCCGCCAGAGGAGGAGGAGGAGGAGGAGGCGGAGGAAGAAGACCACCATCACCTCCAAAGATATAAGAAGCACTACACATACCGGACTAATGAACACAGCAGTTGACGCTCCCATAAATAAAAATTAATTAATCAGTTGAGGTGCACCGAAGTACGAGAAAAGACAGCAGAAGATGATGTCGGGGGATGGGCGGTAGTAACGGTAGCGTTGGTAGTGGTACGGTGTCTGAGGATTCAGCAAAGGGAGCGTGCTGGTGGGAGAGGTGGCGGGGGCGGAGCAGAGGCCATCGATTTATCGGTTTAATTAGGCGGTGCGGGCGCCGGCGCCGCCGGCTTTAACGCAATCGTTAGAGGCTCCGCGCGGCGATGTCGCGCCCGCACGGCTCTCCTCCCGCTCCGCCCTCCACCCCCTCCACCCGAACAACCCTCCTCCCCCTCCACCCGCACCGCCCTCCCCCTTCCACCTGCACCCCTCTCTTCCCTCTCCTCCCGCTCCGCCCTCCTCCCCCTCCATCCGCACCGCCCTCCTTCCCCTGCACCCGCTCCGCCTTCCTCCCCCTCCACCCGCACCGCCCACCATCCTTTCTACCCCCTCCAGACGCTCCGCCCTCCCCCCCTCCACCCACACTGCCCGCCTTCCTCCCCCTCCACCCGCACCGCCCTCCTCTCCCTCAACCCGCACCGCCCTCCTCCCTCCACCCGCACCGCCCTCCCCCTTCCACCTGCACCCCTTACCTCATAATTCACCCGCTTCGCCCCTTCCTCCCCTTCCACAACCGCCCCTCTCCTACCCTCCACCCACACCCCTCTCCTCCCCCTGCACCCGCACCGGCCTCCTCCTTCCACCCGCCTCCCTCTCCTCTCCCTCCACCACTCCGCATCCTCCCCCTCCACCCGCACCGCCCTCCTCCCTCTCCACCCGCTCTACCCTCCTCCCCCTCCAACCGCTACGCCCACCATCCTTTCCACCCGCTCCGCAGTCCACTCCCTCCAAACACTCCGCCCTCCACCCACTCCACCCGCACTGCCCTCGTTGCGGCGCCGCGCCGACGGGAGGGCGTGGGACGCGGTCGGAGAGAAGGGATTCCAAGAGGTGAGCTACCACCTGGGTGGGTGGAGGTGTGGAGCCTCTGCGTTGTGTCTTTTGAAAGAGAAGCGAGAAATGTTCGAAGGGAATGGGCGGAGGGAAGCTGACGAACCAGGAACAAAGAATCTGGTCTTGGATGAAATTCGGAACTTGCTACCTTAGCATACGCATTTTCATTTTTAGGTCCAGTTCAGAAATGTTGGGAGGAAATTAAATTAAAGTAAAGTAAAGTGAACGAGAAAAAATGATGTGAGGATTGAGATGCGTGTAGTTAAAAATCAGTCCACGCAGCCATTTCCTACGATTGATTGACTGACCGCTTCCTGTCACATCTTTGTCTGTGATCATTGGACCCTTTTGTGGGGTTAATATTTTTATGCCTGGAGGTGGTGGTGTTCATCCACCGCTGGATAGCAAGATCCGGCGCCGACTTAGAAGTCGCCTTGAGGCTTCCTTCTCCTTCAGGTTTCTCTCCAGAATGACACCGCACCGGCCGACACAAACTAAGCTCTCAACTGATCTCCCGACATGAGTTGTAGTGAAGGGCATGTAAGTGTAAGTATGTGTAAGGAAGGGGGGATGGTAGGATCAGGAAGGGGAAAGAAAGATCGCACGCGATCCGTGGCCCACTTGTAAGGGTACTGCTCCGGTATTCATCTGATGTTTATCGGAGAAACCACGGAAAACTGCCGATCAGAGCAGCCGGACCCTAGAATTTTCTTCTAAAACAAGCTCAACTCAACTCAGAAGCAACATTGCTCAACTCAGCGAGCTTCACTCAGCTGGTCGTTCCCTACAACGTCTGATCTTGTGAGCAAAATTGAAAAATTTGGTGTGAAGGGTTTTGCCGCTTCCAGGGACGAAGATGCACCAAGAAAATGGTATGAATTTGAGATGCAAAAGACAAGGGCATGCTGTTGACATTTATCTTTCTGTGCTCTGAGGATAGTACGGAAAATCGTGGGGAAATGCTGATTGTTTTGAGTCCATCGATCTCGGTTTTAACTGATAATGAGCCCTAGAAGAGAAGTGTATTTCAAGCATTTGTTTGAAATTCTATTCCGAAATACGAATATAATATGAAGATACTGATTAACGAACAGCTATTGAATGGTGACGTTTTGATGCATTAAAGTTTTCAATTTCTATTTCAATAGTTCATTCACTGTTTGTAAACGTTATATGTCACATGTATTTTTCATGAGTAGGGAAGGTAAGATTATATGGAAGGGTGGCTATCGGCTCTCAGTGTTTTGTATGATTGACATTCGAAGCAGCGCGCATCATACTGCTTCACTGTCAAGATTGGAAAGCAAGATCTTACACAATTCTTAATCCCACCAAAACTGAGTAAAATATGACAGAATGAAATATGACAGAAAATATGACAGTGAATCCATTACAAGATAATTCGTGAATTAAGACTACTAGAACTTGGTTGAATTCAATATTTTAAGTACGAGGGCAAGTCAATAAATAAGTCGCAAACGTCAGTTTACCCCATAACATGTTTAAATTATGCGTGAATATTTTTCATAGCAGCTCATGTATGCTTGTTATAGAGGTCGCGGGTCATCGTGGTTGCGGTCAGGATCAGTTCGTGGCAGCCAAGACTGCGTACGTACCGCAGTGTGTGCTGCGATGTGTATTACAAGCGTGTGTACTACGCGTTGCAAGAGTGTACACCAGTAAAACAGCGTGCGGTCGTGCGTTTTATGAGCCAAAGACTTTCCCAGAAGTAGTGCATCGCAAAATGCTCCCCGTGTATGATGACAAGTGTTCATCATGGAGAGCAAACGACCTGGCCTCCTGACAAAGGGAGTGCCCTGGATGACAATAGTAGCCCTTACACAGCAAGACAAACTCAGGTGCTGTTACACACACTTCATTGGGAATGCTTGGAACATCCACCCTATAGTCCAAGCCTTCAGTGACACTAATCTCATCTGGCTCCTAAAGTGTCATTTAGATGGCCGAAATTTTGAAAATGATTATGTTGTAACTGTAAATGGTAAACGTTTGTTGCATCTGCAACCAAACGACTTCTTTGCAGCCGGCTTTGAAGGACTTGTAAAGAAATGGGATAAGGGTCTGAATGTTCAGGGTGAATAGAAAAGTGAATTACATTTTAAGAAGTTACGTTCATTCATATTGCCTCTATACCGTTTTGAGACTTATTTATTGACTTACCTACGTATATTAGTAGCAACATGGGTTATTACTCTTTGTGTTGTGAGCGATGAATAATGATGAGGCCTAATAGTATACTCGTATAGTACACTAGTACTTCATAGCATTTCGATGAGGTTGTATCCGACAAACACCAGGGTAGTATCGGTTAATATTTTTGAATCAATTAATGAAATTAAGTCATACATAATTATTACTTTTCTGATAGCTAAAAATAGAGTAAAATTATGTACTGTTGGGCAGAGTAAAACATAAAGCAGAATATGAAAATATGAGTAGTTTTTTTTAAGAAGATTTCGATTTGAAACGCAAGAGATTATTAATAAGTAGTAAAAACACTTTGGGTGACCGGCTTATGACATTTTCGAAAGGGAAGAAGTACAGAAGAAACAAAGTGAAAAAATTAAATTTGACCATGAAAAGTCGACCTTAATTGTTTTACTTTATTATACATTGTGAAACTTCTGAATAGAACTGGATCAAGTATTCACTTTGAATTGAATGGATTCTCGAGAATAGTAACGAATTTGAAGGCAACAATTTATATAATAAATGAGATAGTTGCTTGTTAAAGCAGCTGAAAAATTTTGTTGACGATTTACATTTATAGGAAGATTTTTAAGCTAATAACATTTTAATTTCTTTAATAGTAGTTTATTAATATGGATTGCTTTTGAATATTTAAAACCACTTTAATATTATATTTGTTGTATTGAAAGTAATAAATTACATTGTATTAAAAAATTATTATCATTTTACTTTCTCGCCTTACTCCGTAAGAAGAGCAAGTATTATAATCTGGTGCAAGAAAAAAGCAATTTTTCAACAGAAAAACTTATTGCTGAGCGCAGGGAGCGCAAAAGTGGATAAAATATATCCGATGAAATCATCCGACCTCTCACATGGCATAAAATTAAACATTTTTCAAGAACCAAAAACTGATAAGTTCCTCTAAGAGCAAATGCTTTTTGGAGGGAGGTTAGTGAATACGAAGACGTGTTATGGTGAATCATACTAAGTCGTAATTTTTTTTATTTAAATTGCGAAAAAGTTTAGGAATGACATATCACCCAAACTTTCCCTAGATAGACATCATATTCAATTTTCATTATGACCAATATCATACATTATTCGCATGTTAAATGTCAATGCAATGACATTTAATGAAAGGTACATTTACATTGTAATTATATTATCATTCCTGTGGAACATGTGTATTTGAAACTCTTTCCTTCGCTGCCATTTACTATTCAAATTAGAACCAATATTATGAGAAAAATAGTATATTTAAAGTAAAATTATATTGCACTTAAAGTATACTTTCACTATTAAAATACGGAAAGAGTAACGTAAGTATAACAGTGACAACATTTATTTTACCAAAATTAAAAATAAAGAAGACCATAAACATTGCTTCTCCATGCAGATAAATCAATTGCCATATTATGTGTTTCACAAAAACATTATCTCTAGAGCTCATTTGTCGGTTGTTTGTCTTCATTTCTTGCAGTTTATCGTTTAGATACGTATCTTAAAGAGTCAAGGCTCCCACGTTTAGTCCCACGTCATTAACAGTTGACAAGTTGCGTGTAACTGTTACAAATTGACACATCATGAATTATTTTGGGAATAGAAAGAACCACAAATATGTTAACATTACATTTTAATCTATAAATAAAATTAACACATTTCCTAGTAACATATTACTTTACCAAATCCAAATGATATTTAAAAATATGTGGCCCAGAAACAAAAACTTTGTGAAAAATGTGGTAATAAGAAGAAGGTTGATTGGGTTGGAGTATGTGCTCAAAGAAGTTGGAAACTGGAGACGTGAAAGGAAGCTCGAGTGGGTAAAATTGGTAATAGAAGAATTGTTCCGGCAAATAGATAGAATTACGCATTTGCGCCAAGAAGCCAGGGTAGGAGCCGATATAAATGAATGATATTGGAACAAGCAATGGATTCAAACAGACAGAAAGTAAACAAAATGGTAAGAAACAGGCAAACAAAAGTATTTGACGGCAGGAGGACATGATTTCAGAATGCGATAGTATCTGGTATTGAAATTATCCCATAGAATCCTTCAGTTGAACCACGTGCTCGGAGCGTTCTGAAAAACTCGACTCGTGAGTAGTCAATGGGGGCATCAGATTGTGGAAGAGGACAAAGATTGCAAACTTGGGGAGGGAGGAGCTTCTGCTAAATATGATGAAAATGAAGCAAGGAGTGAAAGTAGACAGTTTATGCAGTAAATAGAACAAACATGAAGAAGTGGTTGAATTAGTTGATCCAAAGAACAGCCTGCAGTGAGGAAAATTAGTATATATACGCAGAGATAGCGGCAAGCCTTATCAGAGTAGAAGGAAGAAGCAAAGGATATGAACAAATAAAAGGACTGAGAGTCAGCAGATCACTCTGATGAGCAGAGCAGACAATAAGGCATGCAAAACAGACATTGGAAAGAAGCAATGGTGAGAGCTACAGCGACAAGAGGGTTGCATTGGGAGCTGCAGGAAGAGAAGACTGGGGATGCAAGAACAGTTGGAAGACGCATTGCGTATTGATGAGCAAAGTAGAGGATGAGATAAAACACAGAAAAAGCTTTGTTGGGGAGAGGGAGTGGAAAATCAAATGGGAATCAGTTGGAGCTGGAGGTGGATGCGAAGGACGTGGATGCAAAAAACATGTGTGCAGGTGAAGGTCGTAATTCAATTTGATGTTGAATATGAAACATATAAGATAAAACACGATAATATGAAACAAGGAACAGGCATTGGTAGCAAGCAATGCTACAGCTGTGTGTGAAAAAACCGACGGGATGTGATGTGAATAGGGGACAAAGCAGCGGACGTTGATGAGTAGATGATACATGACATCGAGCAATGGAGCTGACTTTGGAAGAATGCGATGGTAGAACACATGGGTATAAAGGGACAAGTTGGAGGTAGTGAGAGCGAGTTTATTGTGAAAGAGAGCGATATGAAAAGGTGGAGAAAGCATTGAACGTTGACTAATAGATGAGACACTAAGATCATGGGGAACAGATACTGGAAACAAGCAATGGTAACGGAGGAGGAGAATCCAACGAGAGGGAGTTCGAGCTGAAGAGAGAACAGATTGTGGAATCAAGCGATGTTTGGAGTTTCCAATGATAGGTAGAGGGAACTGGAATAGGAGAAGATTGTGGAAGCAAGCAACGAGAACAGGAGAAGGACGCAGTAGAAGCTGACGATCAGACGAGACAAAACAGTAGAATAGACACTGGAAGCAAGCGAGTGAGGATGGAGTGTCATGGCAGTAGGAGCTCAAAATGGAGCATATTGTGGAAGCAAGCAATGTGAACAGGCAAAGTGACGATCAGAAGGGACGAAAAAGACAGACACTGGAAGCAAGCGAGCGGGGATGAATTGCTCAATGGGAGGCAGTGGGAACTCGAAATGAAGCAGATTGTGGAAGCAAGCAATTGGAAAAAGAGAAGTGACGATCAGAAGAGACGAAACAGTAAAACAGACACTGTAAGTAAGCGAGTGGGAATGGAGTGTCAAATGGGAATGGAGTGTCAGTGGGAGCTCGAAATGGAGAAGATTGTGGAAACAATCAATGTGAACAGGCAAAGTGACGATCAGAAGATACGAAACAGTAGAACAGACACTGAAGGCGAGTGTTGGGGGAGCGGGGATGGAGTGTCCAGTGGGAGGTCGTGGGAACTCAAAATGGAGCAGATTGTGGAAACAAGCAATACAAACAGGAGAAGGACGCAGTAGTAGCTGACAATCAGACGAGACAAAACAGTTGAACAGACACTGAAAGCAATCGAGTGTTTGGATGTGAGTGGCAGTGGGAGCTCGAAATGGAACCGATTGTGGAAGCCAGCAATGTGAGCAGGAGAAGTGACGACCAGAAGAGACGAAACACGCTGGAAGCAAGCGATCGGGGATGGAGTGTCCAACGGCAAGCAGCGGGAGCCGGAGGACGAGGGGGCGTGCCTCGGGTGGTCCGAAGCGCGGCGGGCGGCGGCTTCGTTATCGCGCCCGCGCACGCGGCGAGGCAGCGGCGGTCGGGCGGCGCTGGCGCGGAGGAGACCGCAGACCGCAGACGGGGCCCGGCATCCGCATGAGCATGCCGACCACGCGGCCGCTGTGACGCTGTGCGGATATATCAATTACTCCACGCGCCGCCGCCGCCGCCGCCCACCGCCCACCACCCGACCAGCCGCGCCGGCCGCCAATCTGGCCGGAATGTGAGCTAGGAGGCGGAGGCGGACGAGGAGAAGGGGGTGGTAGCAAGAGCGAACTGGTTATACACTAAATGGAGAGTTTTTGCATAACAAGAACCACTATTTTGTAAGCAATAAAAACACCCCTCACCTGCGATTATGGAGAAGAGGAGACAGCTTTGCATCGGCTCTCTTATTGTCTGATGTGGTAGAATAGCCGATACAGATTTGAGACAAAGCATGGTACACCTTTGGGAGGCTCGTGTCGTTCGCCAGTTTTATTATGATTATGATTTAGAGCAATTTTATAGAGAGATTATATCGAAACAAAAAGCCAATAACGTCTAAGATACTTAAGATGGGTTACCGTGGAACATACTGAGTTAATGAGACCGCTTGCCCTGTACTTAAGAAAAGGAGAGACACTTGACCTAAACAATACATATAAATGCTACAAGGGAAGTTCAGATGAGTCGTACTCATGCGCAATACTTGGTGTGAAGTCTACAAGAACAGAACCACTACGGTGAGTAGCAGGCGACGACAGCCAATGGAAACCAGAAGGTGGAAAATATAACCATGCAGCCAAGTAGCTGAGAGAATGGGGCGTAGAGAAGAGGCCGCCTGCGAACATCCGCACTCTAACATGACACCTCAAATTCGACTCTGGACATGTGTAAATAGGCATGTAGATGGGCATGAATTAACATAGCATGTAAATAAAATAATTAAATTTATTCAGAAATAGATAAACAAAATCACTTAGTTAAAATTGTAACAACCAAATACTTAAATCATCAAGTAGCAGGAAAAAAGGGCGCGTCATGTGATCATGATAAATGATATAGAAGTGTGGAAAACGAAACGACACTGGACCACGGACGGATTCTGTGAAGAAACGGTGTTGCTGGACCAGGACTATTTGTCGGTAAAGAGGGCGGGAAAAAAGGTAACGTAAGAAAAGTGGACATTTAAAAAAAGACTAAATAGGAAAGTAAACACCTAAGATCTGCTTCAATTTCAGACATAAAAGTAATGCAACCAACAGTAGCCATTAGCTTATAGTTCATTGGTAAATCGCGTTCTGCTTAGACATCTGCGCGTATAAAGAATGATGTTTGCATTGTTAATTTAGAACTTTGGTTGTCCTACCATATGATGTATGTTTTTGGTCTTATAGCGTCGGAAGCAGATGCCTAATAATAAATGTGTAACATGGCAGTTTCCATCAAACAAACCTCCACTGCAAAAGTAATCCGGTTAAGAGTGAATTTTCAAGCTCACACAATAAAAATAAAAACTTCCTGTGGTAAAATTTTCAAATCATAATTGAGCTAGTTAAAAATATATTAGATATTCTATCGGGCAAATGAATTGCATATAAAGAAATTGGTAAGAATAATTGTCAAATTGAACGCACGTTAATTAGAGAGACAGTATAGGATTTGAAGACAGTACTTCGTTTGGTTCTGTGTCAGATGTATAATTGAAGCACAATCACAAAAAGACCGACCGTCTTACGATGTTATAAAAATGCAGTATGTTGAATTTCTGAAGTTTCATGATATTATTTTGCAAACTGTATTTTTACAAGCGAAGATATATTAGTATATTATTTCGAAGGATAATGAAAGTGTACAAAATGTATTACGTGGAATCCAAACATTATCCTTCTATTCAGTAAAAAACACTGTAAGAGCAATAAAATCTTAAAAATACTTGCATGGACCAGAATATATCAGAAATGTGTCTAATTTTAAGTTTAGGAATAATTGAAATGACAAAGAAAGCAACACATCGCAACGAAATGGATCCTGCTTAGATGAAATAACATAGATTAACAAATTTCAGGTATTCACTTAGTCTAACACACGTATTAATATCTCCCAATCCAATAAATGTTGCTTGGCGGCGTTGCTGCAAAGAATGATTTTTTAAATTTCCCTCAAAATTCCATTATTTCATTATTGTTGCTCCTGCTGTTTCTTAGTAATGATGATTTTGATAATTAGAGTGATTTTATGTCAATGATTATCGTCTTTGCTGCAAGTTCATTTTCTTCGGTATTACTCACTTGCATCGTGAGTGTATGGTTGTCATTATGTTCTCCTTAACTTCACATCGCGACGCTAGAAATACACGTGAGTATGGCGGGTTGCATATTTTATCAGCATAAATACTGTAGAATGTCTCCATTAGATGCGGAGTTAAATGGAACCATGTCTTTTTCTCGCACGTTGGTTGTCCAAAATTACCCTCATTGTCTAAAAGCACTGCTGTAGTTATTTAGGAATGAAAATTCAAAATGTTTTAAACAGACATATGTCTACAAAACTACACTAGAAGCATTTGTGCAAATTAGCTTATATTATGAACATATGCAATACAACATATTTCAAATGTTCCCAAACGTTTGCTTTTCACTGATCAATACTCATTTACTTATCGTCACTATATTCTGAACAACACGTGGTAAAGAAATTGTTGTTGTATGTTTTACGTTATGGACACTCTCTCCGCACAATTTTGAAAGATTGAGATTCAAAATTAAGAATATAAATGTTAAAACTGAATTAAATACACGGAATTTCATCTATAAAACTATAAAAAGTCAGCATGCAAGACTTTTTCTATTTTACTTTAATCTGTAGTGTGTAAATAAAAAAGTTAGAAAAGAGTTTGAAATGATTGGAACAATATATCACTTCGTTTTCTTCATAAGATCGCATTGTTGGGCCACAAATTTGCGAAGTGCGGCACGTCGACACACTCTGCCGATAAGAGCACTTATCCATAAACACTAGTGTCAGCGAGTGAAGTACCGTAATGTTTGTTTCTTTTTCTTTTCTTTTTTTACGAAATAGCTGGGGTGTATTTTCTCCTGTTTGGGAGGATAATGTAACTTTCATTTCAAATTGCAAGCATCAATTGTTGTTACTGCAGTCTCTCTGGTCGTAAGGTTCTAGGGTTTGAGACCCATTGGTGAAAAGATTTTCGATACTAGCAACTAGATCCAAGTCAGACACTGTCAGGAAGAGAAATCTAACACCCAGTTGCACTGACGGTAGTTTTCCGTTGTTTCTTCTGTCAACACCAGTAGGCGAATGTCGGAGCAGTACCCTAACAAACGGGCTACATACCGCGCGCGAATCTTACTTTCCTCTTTCTTGTCCTATTATCACCCCCACTTACACTTACATGCACTACAATACCACTCATGCTGGGAGATCAGTCGGAATGTTAGAGCTTGTTTCGACGGGGCCGATGCCCTTCTGGTAGGGATACCTGAATGGGGAAAGCCTCGTTTGTGGCTCATAGCAAAGTCGCTAGCCTTTCACTACCGAGGTCCGGGTTAGATTCCTGTCGATCTCATGTGAAATTTGTTTCAACAAAACGAGTTCTACTGCTTCACAAGGACTAGTCCAACCCCTGTGAAGTATATTAAACCCTACCTCTCTCCTATTTCCTTCCTAATTCTGGCCGCTAGGAAGTGACGCAGGAGCGCGTGGTGGGAGGCGCGTACGCCGAGATTGCACTTGGCGGTCCTCTTGACAACTGACTGCGACGAGACTGGACACTAGACGTAAAATAGATAATGTTAACCAAGGATTACTCCAAAGTACAAACGCTCAACGCTCGTTATGGGGCTAGGACACATGTCGCGTCAATATAGGCGTAACAATTTTTTTAAAAAAGCCAATAGGCATGTCGGCGCTGTAGGTCGGCGCTGTATCTCGCGAACACTCGCCCGCCGCATCACCGCCATTTCCCGCGATTAAAATGTGTATTAGACTTACGGGAATGATCTTAGGCATTGACTAGCCCGATATCACTTATCAATCAATTGAAGTTGCAATAGTTTCAGTCGAGAGGTGACGAACACTGCCTTACTTGCGTTAAGTATATATTTAAGGAAGGCTTTTAACTTCAGCAGATTGCTCTGTCTTGAGAAGTTGATGAAAATAACTAAAAATATGTTTGTGGCTATTTATTGAATCACTGAAACGTTGATGTTTAACGGACATAACGCTGCGGAGGCAAGAGAAGGCGCATTGGCAAACAGACGCCGAGAACAGGAAATTCCTTTAATTGCTTTCAAACATTATTTCATGAACATTAACACTATTGTGAAAGAAGCATTCATGTTTCTGGATGCTCTGAGAGAATTACTTATATCATTCGGAAAGAAAATAGACGGTCACCGTAGAGATGAACACGCACTGAAATCATATTCTCACTGTTCACACGGGATACATTTGTCATTGCAAGAAAAAATAATATTCCCCAATATTGTCTACTTCACCTAAACACAGAATATCAGGTCTTCCATCGAACATTTGTATGGGGAAGGAGTGTTACCATTGATTAACAACAGTAATTAATACGTATTTGCCATAATATTTGTATTGTTGTAAGTGTTGAGTTATTACATTTGTTCTAATAACAACATTAAGCCGTACTCTAATGGATGAGACTCTCTACAGGCAGTTCAGCTGATGGCTGTCGGTCACTGATGTCTTCTTTAAGTCTATATTCTGAGACTTATTTGATTTGGAATTACATGCACGAACCTTCCCATGTAGTAATATACTTTATCCAACAAGAAACTTGTCGGTACTTTTAGTAGCATTGCTTATCACATATTTCTCTCTCAAGTGAAAGATAAAACCCTTACGATGTAGCACTTGAATTCGATATTCAAGTGTTCTCGTATCGCGATCATGAGTTAAAGATATAGTAACTGGGTTATTAAAAGTATTACTCGTATCATATGTTAACACAACGATAGTAAATGCAATGACAATGAAAGTAAAAACAAGACAAACTAAATTATTGTTCCAAATTTAGTGTGATTAGTAAGATTGTCGACTACTTACAATATATGGTATATTGTACCTCACGAATGCAATGTGTGTTATTAGATATGCTGTCGGTTGGTTAGATTATAACACATGCCATATAAAATTCTTAGTATTGCACCAGAGCGTACTAAATACACACAGAAAAATAAAAATGATTCTCCCTTCAGCGCCTGGAGGTTGCTGATAAAAGATACACTTTTTAGCATTTACAATTTTGAAATGTACAATAAAGAAAGTTCAAATTAATAATTCAGATTTAATGATATCAAAAAAAGTTATTGACATTCCTGGAATTGATTTATGTCTGAGGAGCTTTTGGTCGCAAACAGCTACTTCCAAAAATTTGCTTATCACAAGATTCACAAGACTGAAGTATAAAAATGTTTTCTAAATTCATGCCAAGAAAAACATTTCTGGAAATTATAAAGTACTTGAGGTTCGATTTGCTGGCTCAACGAAGGGAACGACAGAAGAAAGATAAATTCGCAATTCCGTCAAGTATTTGAAAAACCTTTCTTCAAAATTCATTAGGCTTGTTTCAATACAGGGGAGAACTTTTACCATTGATGAACAACCATTTCACAAAAAGAAGATTGTTTCTGTAATACATGGCAAATAAACCAGATAAAATTGGAATTGTTTTGGATGTTTGATGATACAGAAACTAAATATTTTCTAAATAGATTTCTATACCTTGGAAAAGATTAATCAAGACCTCAATCTCAGTTTCTTTCAGAAAATGTGGTACACAAACTCACGGAACCACAATGGGGGAAGGATTGGAACGTGACCTGCGATAACTTTTTCTTCCGTGTCACTGACAGAAAAGCTAAAAAAGAATTTTTTGAAAAAGCTTCGTATGTACAATGAGAATGAATCAGCGAGATCGTACATCAGGAGCAAAAACACTGAAAACATCAAGGGAGTTGTAATGATACTGAATTGTACAAGAACAACTTTGGTAAAACTAATACGTGTAAAAAGAATAAAAATGTTCTAATCTTGAACACATTTCATCATCAGCACACACAACACCGGAAAAAGATGCCAAAGACGGGTTTCTTTATAATAAAACCAAAGGTGGAGTCGATGCATTGTATCAGGTGGTTCGTATGTATTTCTTGCGCGCAGGAACAAGAATATGGCCAGTTAACACCTTATACAATATCGTAAGAGTAAATCCACAGATATTGTACAAGAAAGTTGCAAGAAAAGCAAGAAGTTTGCAATTTATACACAAAATAGTGAATGAAATATTCCAGAAATGTTAAATCATGCACTTCACTGTTAATAAAAAGCACAGCTACACCTAGTTATGTTAAAATGAATTTCGAAGGAGAAAACCGAGGAAGCTCAGGTCTCAACGAATGTCCCTAGTACAAGGGGCTGGCTGCTCTGATCGGTAGTTTTCCGTGGTTTCTCCGATCAATACCAAGCGTATTCCGGAGTACCGTAACAAACAGGCTGTGGACCGAGCGCGATCTTTCCTTCCCATTCTTGTTCTATCCTCACTCTTCCACACACTCCAGGACACCGGTCGGGAGCTTAGGGCTTGTACCAGTCGAGGCAGTGCCCCAATGATCGGAGATGCCTAGTTGGAGAAAACCCAGCTGGCCGATGGTAGGTTGGCGCCAGATCTCTCCATCCAGCGGAGAAGATCACGGCCACATCGTGTGCAAAAAATACACTACATTAATGGGAATAATGACCTTGGTAGTTGACGCGCCCCGGAAGATCTAGTAATCAATCAATCAAGCGACGGAGGAAACAAAGGTAACAACTTTACTTCCATTCCGTGTTGTGCGAGTGGTAATTTTGTTTATTAATGCTTTGAGAAAAAAAAACAATATGCCAAACTGTGTTAACTTCTTTTTTTCAGCGCACATTATATTTTATTAATTGACAAATATTCAATAATGTTTTCATTCATTGTTTTTTCTCTTTTATTTGTAGTTCTGTAAAAGTTTTTACAATTTAGTATTTTGTAACATCTAACTTTTTGAAATCTATATTAAAATGTTCGAGAAATATGTGCACTGATTCATTTATTCTCTTAATAACGCAAAATGTCAGAAAAATATAATATTAGCTTTTTAAATGCTCATGAGAACATGTGTCAAAATAACACACAGAGGTCTTTATAGGCCGAACGAAATTATGACCCTTCTATTGTTAATTTTGGGTGTTCAGTTTATATAACTTATCCTTGCTTGTCTGGTTGATGTGCAGTAAATAATGTGAGCAGTTACTAATAATGTAAAAACGTATGTGCCGTTGTACCACCACTAGATAGAATTCTTACGATTGAACAATTATTGAGCACGAAACTCTCCAATCCGCAGTAATCTGTTGCCTTCTTACCATCCATTTGCTTTTGCTATTTCAAGCTCATCGATACACAGCTGTCAGCAAACACAACACTAAAATAATCCTCTAATTTAGATCGCACCACAGACACAATGGTCACATTAGCGTCCGCTAGAAAACACATCGAAAAGCATACGCACAAAGAACACTGCCACATTTGCGCCAGCGCCGTTCTAATCCCATCATCGCGCGCTATCACAGGTACAAGATCTCATTACGAACAAAGCACCGCAACAAAAGCGGACTACGATAGCGCGCATAACTCAAGATAATACCTGCAGATACAAAGGCTCGCACCGCTTCCTAACCCGCACAAAGGATCCCCTTCGCGCTTTCGCATCCGTTATTTTTTTTATTAAATGCCGCCCACACGGCGCGAGAAAGGGTTTAACCGAGATTCCATTCATATTCGTATCAACCGCCGAGTGTGCAAATACAGCATACACCGGCTTGGTACGGCAGCCTGCCTCTGCCTCCGCCGCCCCGCCCCACCCGGCCCCTCCCCGCCTCGTCCCTCCCCGCCCCGCCCCGCCCCGCTCCGCCCCGCCCCGCCCCGCTCCGCCCCGCCTCGTCTCGACCCGCCACGCCCCACCTCATCCCGTCCCGTCCCGTCCCGCCCCGTTTCGCCCCGTCCCGCCCCGTCCCGTCCCGCCCCGCCCCGTCCCGCCCCGCTCCGCCCCAACTCCCTCCGCCCTACCCGCCCAGCCTTGCCCCGCTCCTCTCCCCGCGCCGCCCCTCCCCGCCCCACCGGCGGGGTGGCGCGCGGTAAAAATAAATATACGCGGGGGCGAGAGGCTCTACTCGCTGCTGTTGGTTGGCTGCTACAGTCGGGAGCGATAAATCACGGACGAGCAGGTGCGAGCGCGTCGCCTCGCCCTGTTTCGCCAAC
Source organism: Teleogryllus occipitalis (assembly GCA_011170035.1). Lineage (NCBI taxonomy): Eukaryota > Metazoa > Arthropoda > Insecta > Orthoptera > Gryllidae > Teleogryllus > Teleogryllus occipitalis. The sequence goes on along the minus strand of BLKR01004469.1, from coordinate 11,286 downwards.
CCGCCAGCGCCAATAATCCCGCGGTAATCTTCGGCGGCGGTGGCGGCGATGGCACCGGAGCTGCCGGCGGGTCGCGTTTCAGGAAACCGCCGCAGCGGTGGACTAGCGCCTTCGTCGCGCTGCTGGATGGTGGTTGGCGGTTGAAACACGCAACCCGTTTGTTTCAGATTCTCTCGAGAGCGTTTATCTCATTAACGCGCAATATAATTTTGTGCGCGTAGATCTCTCTCATTTTCGTCGCGTCCGTGTCCCCACAGCCATTGTTGGGCCTGTCTGGTAGCATGTATTTGCAACTTTTGGGGCTAAACCATTGTTATGTTGCTTATACTACTAGAGTGCTCCAAAGCGCCAATAGCTATTATATGAGCATTTTTTTTTTCTAGAAGATAAAGCGAAACTGTTAGATCTTAGTTGCCTATGCCCCGTCAACTTCGGACCAGCCACCGTTGCTTTACACCTGCTTCTCCCTCCGACTTAACCAAGACATATAGCAGCTAAGTACGGTTCTAGATGACGATTCAAACTGAAACAAGTCATGAATACACCCTGGCCAACATCGGAGTTGCTGGCGAGTAGTGTTTCACGAAACCGCCGCAGCAGCAGGATAGCGCCTTCATCACGCTGCTGGATGGTAGTAGACAGTGGAAACAAGCAGTCCGTTTCCCTCACATTCCTCCAATATGTTTAATTTTGTTCATTCTCGAGTATTGTGAAAGGAGAGCTGAAAATAAAATTAAATGCATTATGGAAACTTCTTGAGATTGAATTGCATTTCATACCACGATTAAGAAGTCAAGTAGGGAAGACAATAATTTTAGAATTTATGTCATAATAATTTCCTTGTATTTTACACAAAACTAGAATACAATTTGTTAAAAAGTTTTGATCTCAAGAACTAATTATAAACCAGCTCTTCTAAGCTTTTAATATTTTAAATTAAATATACCATTGCATCTAAACAAACTATAGTGCTACAGCACAGTTTCTCGCCTTATTTATAACAGCTATGCCATTATACTATTACATGAATTTGCGAAAGTGTCTCCAACGAGAAAAAATTTGTTCTCCTCGCTTAGATAAAAACTCACGCCCAAGGAATTAAATCGCCATCCGCGCTACCCGACACACCATGCAGTCGCTCGACCTTAATAACTTTTGATGACTCTTAAAAACTATGATCAACTCCCATTATTTCTCAGTTTCGCAATTTTCGGAAATTCAGAAAGCACAAGTCAACAACGAAAAGTCATCAGAAATAAGATTATGTGCGATTTACTATGTATCTCGCCCTGATTCCAAAGATGTATTGATTGATTGATTTTTTTGTTTCCGGGCCCGTCAACTGCTTTGGTCATTAGTCCCGTTAGTGTAATGAAAAATCACAAAAGCAAATACGAGATATTTAGTAAGTATCACGCCCTGATTCTAAATATGTGCTTAGATTTTCTCTAACATGAATATTTTCCAAGATAGGTTTTCATGTGGTGACTGTACAAACTCCCGACAGCGAAGCTATTCCTTCGGGAACTGCTATTGCTGGGAATGAAATGAGCTCTTGTTTTGGCCAGCGTATCTCAAAACAGATTTAGAGGACAGAAAAAGAAGAGTTTCTTATGAGCCTGGAAAACAGTGTTCTCAATGTTCCTCTCGTTTATGCCAACATTACATTTCTTCCTCCTCTTCATTTAAAGCTTGAATTAATTGTGGGGTGATGACGATGAGTAAGGCAAACCGTAAAGCATTCTAGAAACTCTGTGAATTTCCAAAAATACGTGCAGTAAAAAATTAAGGAAGTATTCTTCCCAAATCCGAGAGATTTTAAAAGTTTATACGTTCATACATACAATGACTGCAGAAGGACAAAATGCCTGTACTAGTTCTCACTAGGTGTGTGAACCTTTCCTAGAGAAAAACAAATATTCAGATATTGTTAATGGAATCAATTGACTTTAGTGTACATTTTGAAACCTTGGCTGTAGAATGCCACTTAATGTCACTTGGCGTAGAATGTTACTCATTCTAAACTTTCATTTAGATTTCTTCCCCGATAACATCGGTAATGTGAATGATTCACAAGGTGAGCGATTCTACCAATACATCAGAAGAAAGCACCAACGCTAAAAGGGTTTTTGGAATGACTGTGATGGCAAATTTCTCGTGAATGTTATACACAGAAGATACTGAAGCTGTTCACAAGAGACGTGAGAGTTCATCACATTTATACGTAAGCTTTACTAACACCATTCATAAGGAAATGGAATAAGGCCGATTGTTAGCGTAATAAATGGTTACTGTATTTTCAAAAAACGGTGGGTGATGGCGCAAATGTGAATGCAAAATCGTAATCTGTGTTAAAAACTGGTTTAGAAAAATATGCTTATACTTCTGATGATTACAAGCAGTTTCATTTTGTAAACGTGTAGAGTTGAAGGAAAATGAGACCCCCGCCATTTTTACTTTCTCGTAAACTGCTTAGACTGTACAGAGAAATCTTTGGAATTCTGCAAAAAAACGGGCGAATTTTCGACAGAAAATACTTCTAAGAACTCTGCTAGGTTCTGGTAACGAAAAAGTGGGTAAACCCCATTTCTACATGTAGTAAATTACTTCCTATAACACGTTGTGTACTCCCTATTTTTGGAATTAATGGGTTCTTGATATAGAAAAATCCATAGACGGCAAAAGGTCTGTCCGTCCATCTGAATTTTCAAAAAGCGCAAAAGTTTGAATTTTCTTGGATCCAGTCGCCCAATTACAATATTGCAGTTTTAGATTTTTTAAAATAAAACCTGTTCTTCACAATTATTTTTTGTTCAGTGGTCTTTTCCCAGCTCCAGGGGATTCCGATTTTCGACTATCCGCGCCGAGTACCCATTATGTCCCCCATGGGGACGTTTACACTATAAACTGACACACATGCGGGCTCCTCGATCTGTGGTCGGCACAACTCACAAGGCCTTCCGCTTCAACTCACATACATGAATGTCAGGAGACAACAACCATACTCACGGCGGGACTCGAACCTTCGACCCATCCGATTGAGGCGCCGAATCGCTCTAGCCCTCTCGGCCATCCAGATCGGCTTGTTCTTCACAATCATTAGTTTAATCAATGTAATGCATATTTTTTTAATATCATTCATTTTCGTGCAACATAGAGTAAACTTTTGGCAATATTGACAACATTTTTGAAAATGGCTTCAAATATTTGTATATGAACGACATAACACAATCGCCCTTTTGATTTATTATTTTCATTTTTTGAAATTTACACAAGTGATTTTTTTTAATATCTCTTACGTTGATAATACTTACATTACGCGCGTTCTTTGTACATTATTGGATTTGTGAATACAATTGCTTCAAATGATTTTTTAAGAAATCTTTCCAAAACACGAAAGTTTTCTATCAAAATTACTCAAAATATGACATTTTCAGAAAATCTCAAACTATTTTCTCAAAAGCAGCCTCTGATTTTTCAATGAAAATTTGCATATTGAACCAACTTTTACTCTTCTATAATATTCGTAATGCCAATTTATACGTATTTTCACCGGCAACTTATTTCAATTATGCAAAGACGTGTAAAGATATTTTAGAAAAATGCATTTGTAAAATATTTGTGCAATCGAAAGAATTCATCAAAATGGTTTTTATGTCATGTTATTTAGTGTATTTGGTTCGATCCATGCAAAACGTCCAAAGAAAATATTTGAAGCTATTTTTGAGAAAATATTTTTTTTAAATGGCCCGTACCTTGCTTAGAGTTACATGAAATCTACTCATGTTTTCAAAAAAGTCTAAATTGAATAAATTAAAAAGGTAATTGTGAAAAAAATTAAATGATAAAAAAATTCACATTTGATTTGAAATCAAGATTTTCAAATTTCATTTGATTTGAGAATCATATTTCAATAAAGTAGTTGTACAGGAGGATCAGAAACATTCAAACTTTTGCAAATTTTGAAAATTCGGAGTTAACCGTAAAAAATGTCTTATTCGCGAACCGCTACACCACAGAAGGGGCTGAACACGAAACTTTCTGGCCGAAGCGTTAGTTTTCTAACCCCTTGTGTCTTGGCTAGCTCTACGAACTCACCGAGATTTCTTGTGTCAAGATTATTTGAGAAATTCACATATATCGTTTAAATGATAAAATAAAGTACGAGAGGTTTGTGAAAATTCTTATGGGTTTACAGGTTTATTTAATGTTTTTCTACCGATTCATAAGTCTTCCTTATTTGGAGCTCTCTTTGAAGAATTCGTCGGAAGTTTATGTGACGTTGCTCTTTCTTATCTTTATAATGGCATGGGAAAATATTATAAATATGATTTCATAAGTTGTTTTCCTTTGTAGTTCGGTAAGAAATCGAAACTGATTTTGGCAGCTGTTACATAGATTGGGATTGGTTTATAATACATTCGTTGCTTTTGGTAAGGAGTTTTTCTCGTGGTAGCTGTGATGTGCTTGAATGACACGAACATAATATTACGTAACCGTTACTAATGCGATAAAGTACCTACTGCTGTTGTTCTTTTAGTTTACGGATGGAAGACGTTTAAAAACCGTACTTTTTGAAAAAGTAGGTATACAATTCACTGCATCAATTCCTCTATTCAACACTGTTCGTTGAATGAATGAAAATGGATTTCGTGTATGCACTTCAAAGAAGCCTTCTGCTCCATTCTCTTGCCTCTCCCTATGTGGTTGCCAACAGACTAACCAGACTGCTCCAGCCAACCCCTGAACGAAAGCGCCCTCCGGCGATAGCAACCCGTGTTGGAGCAGCGATAACCGCTAAATAAATAAAAACCTGCGGTTTTAAAAAAAAATACGGAAAAAGGGGACGCCGAGCCGCGTGCCGAAACAAACAACCTACTGAACGGACGGTGCAAAAAGCGAATGGAACCCACCAACCACTGTGGCGAAGCGATATGTCATCACTGCGGTGATACAGGACTATGTCGTGAATGGAGTATATTCCTGCACGCTTTCAGCACCCCTTTGTTCAGTAGCGTAGTCATTCATTCCCTTACTGCTAGATGATTTTAAGTTCAGTTATTGTACGTTAATTGAATTGATTGCATGTTCTTGTGCAATACGTTAGATTACAATTATAAGTATTAATGTAGTATTAATGTAGTTGGGCCTTAATTTTCTTAGTTCTTTAAGGTATGCAGAGATGCTAGTGTCTAAGACCAAATTTGAAATTGTGCATTTTGACTTGCGTTCTTTGATTGTTGATCACTCTACAAGAATATCAGGATCTCATTGGACGTAGTTGTTGGAAAAATTATAAATACGAGTGTGTTTCATGAATTCTCTGTACTAACTGAATGACTGACTCTCATACTCCTGCGCGGTAGAAAAGCGTGCCGGTTCATTACGGCGTCGCCGTATTGTAGATTGCGGAAAATCTGTTTCGTGATTTTAACGTAAATACGCGTTTAGAGGTCTCCTGAACTGAAATAGTAATTTTAAAATTAAGTTCGCGAAGTGGATGTTTTTTTTTTCATAGTTTAGATTGAATTTTATTGCCAAAACCGAGGTTGAGGTAAAATAATCAACCGAGAATGTGAAAATAAACTCCCTTTTAGCTCACGAAATATGAACTTTCTTTTGTTTATTAAAGTCGCATCAACAACTGAGGTCATTAGCGACTACTTTAAATACAACTTTACAATATTAATATAGCAATTTAACATAATATTACACTAAATATACACTAAATATATACAAATTTGTGGAGACAGACATTATATGTATTTTCAGTGTTACAATATTAGTTACCAGTATCTATGCTAATACAATTAGATTTCTTTAAGAAAATAGCTGTCTTCACAGAATTGTATTATTTTATTTTGGAATTCGTTGGATGATAGGATCAATTCGGAGTCTGGAACATTTTTCTCCAACTTAATAAAAATATTTTGAAATCGTTTGTAATTTTACTATGGAAAAAGGTGATGCAATCTCTGAGAAAGTGTCAGTTTATTTCGTTATATTTCCATGCGCGAAGTACATTTTTTTACAGTAACAAGATAGTTGTCTTCTTGGTTTTATAGAAAATCCATTGAGAGAGATTTTGCTTCAAAGGTAAACAGATGTATAGCTGGACATTATAGTCTAAACTCATCATTATTGAGAGTTAAATTAACATCTAATCCTAAATGCTACTGCGAATACTGTAATCAAAATGTAAATCATGTAATATGGCAATAACCAGTATATTAATGGAAAAGGGGACAGGTAATTAAAAGATTGAAGGAGATTAAGGTACTTTTACCATTAGATATGTTTCTTGCACAACCCAATAGTACAGGTGTGAAATACATTTGAATTGCTGAATTCATGTAAATTTAAAGTATAAGATTGATACAAGGCATTGTTGTAATGTTGCGAAATTGATTTCTTTAATGTAAAAGCTGTAATGTAATGTAATCGCAAAATCAATTTAAAGCATAAAATTGAAGGAAAATATAATGTACAATTTAAGAAAAGCAAATAACTTTCTTAAGGAGGTTAATAAGCTTTAATAAATAAAGATGGTTGTCTTGACGATCGTCCTTTTCTAATGGATATTATAAGATAACTTCCCTTACGTGCGGATAGCAATGCGAAGAATTCGTCATTTTTATTCAGTTATTATACCAACCCTATTTTATTTCACACGCCGGTTACTAAAATTCTCCTTCAACAAGTGACTGAATCAAGATAATTTCGAAAATCTGCGGGTATCAAATCCTATGACCTCCTGGTTAAGATGCTGCAGACACAATGACATTGAGCTATCGCAGCATTTTATATCTTCAAAGAACAAGTTCCGATAACAAGGTGTGAAACGGGACATTTTGCACGATGGCAGATAAAAATCATAGCCTTCTCCATCACGGAGACATCACGATTACTAATTACGAGATATCGTTCTTCGCACGCGTGACTCAAATAGTATCCACTTTATTTTTATTCAGAAGGAAAAATAGGTCGTTCATCTCTATCAAAAATACATAAATCAACAAGGTAATTGATTAATATTTCTCAACCGTTTTCATAAGAGTAATTTCACTGAAGCGTGGAATTAGAACGTGGCATATTACTCGATACGAAGATAAGATCAGGTCACGATCACAAAGTCACGATGACTGATTAACTTGTTCTTCATCGCGCAAGTGATTCCGATGATAAAGATGTATTGTATATTGTGATAGCCATTATCTAAAAGCCAATCACAAAAGAGCTCCTCTCTGAGAACGTCATAGTGTAATTGAGTAGTTACTTTTGAATTTTATGTTCAGAATTCGAAGGAGAGTCTCAATGTAGTGAACATCAGTGTATTGTTAGCATCAAATTACAGTTTATTTAGTGATTAATGTATCTAAATTGACCTTCGGTTGCGAATATTGAAGATTCCATTTATTCCTGATGGTTTATCGCAGACTACAACGCGTTACCACCAGAAGTTACGGCCTCGGACACAATAATTAGAATGATTAGGATGGCGTTAGCATGGAGATGGTGAACGAAATGAAGTTAATGATCATCAATGATCCCATGATGATCCCATGATCAACGTCCCTTCCTAACATACTACTTCCTTTCACTACAAAGCGTTCTGAGGCAAGTGCCCCATCCCTCTTCCTTTAGTTACAAAACTGAAGACATGACTTTTCGATAAGTTTCCACAGAAATGTTCTGGTGTTCCACAATCTTCAAAAGGGAAGACCAGCACGTTTGCCAACTGCACGGCCAAAGCTGCTCTCTCGGCACCAAACCGCTCCATGATAAATGTACTGACTCAACGGTTTAATGTATTTTTAATCTTATTGCTCTTCGATTATTTATGCCGTATAAATTGGGAAACTATACGCAGAATTAAATGTAAAAATTGGAATATACTGGCCATGTACTCTGTAAAATAAAAGTGCTGCGCCTGTGACGCATGAGGCAAGGGGTATCGTTTCTCAGCAGAGGTCACGCGTGAAGAGGGTATGCGCTCGGCTTCCGAGTTTTATTGGAGCGGCTGTAAATTACAACAGTAATCGCAAGCGGTACGTTCTCTTTCGGATGTTTATGTGAATGAACAGCATTATATCATAATAATGGCAGTTCATTTTTATAGGGGAACGAACTTGTGATAATCTTCATTAATAGAATTGAAGATATGAAAATATCCGCGAAATATCTTTTTAATTTTTGGGAGAAGATGTATGCCTTATTTTCCACACCATTCATGTTGTTCGTATCATTTCATTTGTTGCTACGCCTACGTGGGCTAAAGTAATATCAATATTCTTTGCCAATAGATAACTTTATATATATATATATATATATATATATATATATATATATATATATATATATATATATATATATAAAGAAGTTATGGTTTTAATGCCGATGGAATAATACCAAGAGTTTGAATGTGACAAAAAGATCGAAAGAGATTTGGTTAAAGTTTACTCACGGAGTACCTATAAGGAGTTCGTACTGCATTTGATGAAATATGTTTGTCAATTAAACAATTGTATGCTTTCGTAAGTCATTTTGCAACATTGCGGCAGTTGTGACACTGAATACGGCGTGTAATGGCAATGAATTCGGCGAGCTTAGTTAATATTGTGGGAAACGAAAGAGATGCTTACAATGGTGGCAACAAAACTTATGCCTAAAATGTTCAATGAAAATTATATTTTAGACAGGCTAAAGGATCACTAAAGGCCTCTTCAAGACCTGCGATCACTAAAGGTCTCTTCAAGAATTCGACCTACGTAGCAAAACGTTTAATTGCCATGTAAGTTATAGGTATAAATTGATGCCATTCCATTCCCGGTTTTCATATACGACAAACACACCCTACTTTTGTTATGATATAGGAGAGGCAAACCAAATATCTATCTTTATAATAAGTAATTAATGTTTATTAGAAGCAAGAAATAAAAAATAACATGCAAGTGTGAGAAGAATATCCAAGTGCATCATAAGTTTAAAAAGTATGATCATTATTTTCTCTCTACATGTTAGCACATTATTTCTCATATTATCATTACAAAATAAGAGACTCAGGTAGAAATCAAGCTGTTACTTACTTTAATATTTAAGCAAGTACTGTTTCAGCTAATTAGCATTATTCGTTAATTTTGAGTAGCTAACCTTTCGATCGTCTAAACTTCTTAATGCATATTCCACCATATTGTCTTCAAATAAATGTTAGTTTATATTCATGTGACATATCGGTATGTCACAGCTTCCCCTCTCCAAGCGTCATTTGGTTTGCTACAACCTAACTAAATGACAAGACTAAAACTGAACACTTTCTTCTTGCTTCTTCACACTAAACGACATTAACACTTTACACTTTGCACTGCACTAGGTCTTGTTTCTTGCTGCCTTAAAACTATTTACATTTTCCTTTCGGAATGTGCCAACAATAACCATTTCACCAGGTATTCTAATAACCGTATCTGCCTAATATTTGCTCCCCATTAACTTCATTGAATACACATACACATTAAATTAAACTCCCTACACAAACTGACAAAATACACGTAACAACAAAACAATAACAAAAGAAAAACTATTACTCCTAATATTTACAACTATTTACAAATCTCTGTCATGACCAGAATATTTAATCATGCGTGTCGTCCCTCATATACGGCTTCATGTTCCTGTAGTTATATGTTCCCATTTGTCGTCCGTTTTCATCATTCAAAATCGCAGCATTCTTGCTTAATACTTTACAAATTCGGTACGGACCTTTATACAACGGGAAAAATTTATAAAATAGCTTCTTATCCGCTGACGACACTTGAGGTACTCTAATTAACACTTCATCACCCTCCTTATACTCGCCTCGAAAGCATTGCTTCTGTTTTAGCTTTCTTTTGGCTGCTGCCTCCCTCAAATTGTCATAAATTATTCGCGTATCTCTCACATCATCTGGGATCCCACTTATATCTGGTGGTATCCTAATCCTTCGAAACGGATCATTTTTTTTCTTTCCTACCCATGTGGACCTCTATAGGCGTGCTTCGCGTGCTCCCATGCGGAACATTATTCAAAACGTAGTTCAATACTGGAACGGCCTCCATCCATCGGTTATGGCTTTCCGAAATGTAGACTCTAAATAAACGCGAAATCTCCTTCATAATTCTTTCGCTGGGGTTAGCTTGAGGATTCCGTACCGTCGTGTAACATATTTGGATACCAATTCTTCCCATGTCTTGTTCCCATTTTCCACTAGTAAATTGCGTCCCCAGATCACTAATAATTTTTTTAGGTATACCGAATTCTTCAAAAAATTTGTGGCATTGCGTAATGCAACTCTGTGCATTCGCCTTTCTAATGGGGTATAATTTTGTGATTTTAGAAAAAACATCCATTATTACTAACAAATATTGATTCCCAAATTTGGATTTCGGCATTGGTCCATAAAGATCCACAGCGTATATTTCCCTAGTTGACGTAGGTATTATCGCTTTGCTGCTCCCCTCATACCTTTTATTGGGCTGTTTGGTTTTCTGACAGACGTCACACTTACTGATTTGCTTACGGATTTGTCGCCCCATGCCTTTCCAATAGCATTTTGATCTTAGTATTACTTCGATTTTGTTACATCCAAAGTGGCCGAAATGTTGATGCGTAGATAGAATCAGTTCTCGCCTATGCGCTTCTGGTATCCAAATTTGATACTGCGTCCCTCGTTTCCTAATCCGATGTAATAATACCCCCTCGTACATCTTCCACATTGAAAATTTCGGATCATCCTGCCGTCGGTCGTTATCCTCCGCCGAAAAATGCTCAATTATTTGCCTCCCCACAGGATCCTCTCTTTGAATTTTCGCTAATTCCTCCTTCGTCCATTTCGGTCGTATTTCCATTAACTGGATAGCATTAATATCGGGTTCCACACTACCTTCCTTTTCCTTTATCCTGATTCTCGATAAATAATCGGGCAAAACGTTATCACGGCCTTCACAATATTGGATGTTAAAATCAAATTGTTGAAGCCATAGTGACCATCTCAACAATCTATCGTTATTCAAATGACTTCTCATTAAGAAAATTAGGGCCTTGTGGTCCGTAATGACGGTAAATGGTCGTCCAATTAATATAGCCCGTAATTTCTGCGTAGCCCACACAATTCCTAAAGCTTCCCGTTCACTGGTAGTAAAAAGTCGTTCGCCAAGGGTCAAAACACGACTTTCTAGGGCGATTATTCTCTGCTTATTCTTTTCGTCGTATTGGAACAACACAGCTCCCGTGGCAAATCCACTACTATCCACT